>CATIWK010089526.1:0-17721 GCA_949634005.1 Mallotus japonicus
GACTTAAATTTACAGGTGAGACAATTTTAAGCGATAAAATAAAAGTCAAATATTATAATGTAACTTGATTGAAATGTTGGATTCCATTAGTGAAAATTACCCTAAATTTATTGGTACATATAAATATAGAGCCAAAAATATATTTAGCCATTTTTACAATCCCAAACATGCATAAATCATATTAACTTCAAAACAAACAAGAATATCTCTGATATGCCAATACATTGAATTAAGGGGATGTTTAGTTCGTACTCCGGAATCGAAATGGAAAGGAATGTAAAAAAATATATGTCAATATATATATATATATATATATATATATATATATATATATATATATATATATTTTAGAGAAAGAAAGTTTTCTAGGGTTTTCTCCGTATGTCGTCTCCTACGCGGCTGCCGGAGTCTATCCCTCCGTCAGATGATCCTCGGAAAATCAATTATGCTCATGGTGATACATACGTTGCTCATGCAGACTTATTCTCTCCTGTTGGCTTTCTTAATCCTAATGATCATGCAACGTCGCGTAATATGCAAAAGGCAAGTGCTTTACCTAAGAAATCTTTCGCCTTAGTGGTTGCTGCTAGCACCTCTTTCTCTTTGCCGATTCCTGCTGTGCTAAAGCAAGGTGCTTTCTAGGCAATTAAAGTGAATAATGACATCTATCAGAAACGTCTTCAACTCCGCCAACATTCTCTAATTGGTAGGATAGTGCTGAATAAAGGTGAAACCCCTTGGACCCTTCCTAAACTTAAGGAACATTTATCTTCAATCTGGACCCTTAATGAAGATTGGAGGTTAATTTCTTTGGGTCGTGGATATTATCAAATTCTCCTTCTTTCGGTTGTCGCCAAGAATGTAGTTTGGAATCGGGGATCTATATCCCTTAAGCCTGGGATTCTGCACATTTAGCAATGGACCCCTGAGTTTGATTCCTACAAAGAAAAATCAACTTCAACTCAGTTATGGATTCATTTTTACCATCTGCCTTGGGAATTTTGGGACCCTCAGATTTTAGCTGATATCACCCTAAATATTTGTTCTCCTCTACGGATCGATAAAGCCACCACTGACGGAGACTTTGGACACTTTGCTCGTATCCTAATTAACGTTGATCTTGTTGTTACATTGCCATATCTTCTCATGATTGATTGTAATGGAACATTTTTTGACATAGATGTTGTGTATGAGAATCTTCCAGCATTTTTTCGTACCTGTAACTCAATTGGGCACACCTCATCTACTTGTTTTTTGTCCTCTAAATATGAGAATGTTAAGGAAGCGCCTGCAGATAGTAATAAAGCCACATCTAGAGACTGATCCAGGGTGAGGAAAATATTGTATCCTAAACGTTAATGAAGCATTCCTCCAGTTAATGTTTCAGGTACTTTGCTAGTAGTTCTGAATCATTCTCATGCACCTGATATTTTAGCTCCAAATATTGAAACGGTGGCAACTAGTGTTCCCATTGAACATGCTCCAGCAAAAAATAATGATCATATTGCCAATTCTACTGTTGCTTCTGATGGTTGAACTCCAAATATTAAAATGGTGGCAACTAGTGTTCCTACTGAACATGCTCCAGCAGAAAATAATGATCGTATTGACAATTCTACCGTTGCTTCTGATAGTCACAGTATGTCGAAAGATGCTCAGTTAGATGTTGCTCGTTCTAGCTTTTTTTTTTTCTTGACGACAATCAAACTATGGTGCAGCATGAAATGGATACGATCATTAGATAGTCTTGGGTAGACATTACAGATAAGGTGGAAGAATGGTAGGTTACTTCTGCTAAGAAAAAGCGGAAAGGAAAATCAAAATTGCCTCATAGTCTCACGGGTAATAGGCCTCAAACGAGGTCTGTATCTCATTCTTCTCAATGAATGTGTTTTTCTGGAATTCCAGGGGATTAGGTAACCCTGCTACTTAATGTGTTCTGTACTCTTTTTGTCTCTCTCTTCGTCCTTTATTTGTTTACTTAGCTGAGCCAAAAGTTGCTTTTGAGTCAATTAGTAGTAATTATTGGAGATCCCTTAAATTATCTTTTGTTGCTTCGAATTTATTAGATTTTCCAACCATATGGTTACTTGTTTCTAATGATTTAGGCGCTGACAAGATTAAGGTTTTCTCAAGTTTGGAGTAGCACTTATTAGTTTAATGTCTTATTCATGATCAAATGCAATTTATTACTTGTGTTTATGCTAGCACTTTGCCTTCTATTCATTGTCATCTTTGGACAGAATTGGAGTATTTGTCTTCTTTAATTTCCTCTAACTGGTTTGTTCTAGGGGATTTTCATGCATGTTTTGTTCTAGGGGCTCTAATGCACGTTCTCGATTGGAATTTGCTTCGGCTATGTCAAGGAGCTCTCTTTCTTGTTTAGATACCAAAGGTATATTATATACATGGACTAATAAAAGGCAAGGTGCTCATCGGGTTGATATTCGTCTTTACCGTACTTTTTGCTCAGATGCTTCTTTTCAGAATTGGAGATCCATTGAGTGCCATGCTCTTGCGCGCTATTGTTCATATCATAATTCTATTTACCTCAGTTGTCGTCAGGTTGATTCTATGCTTAAACCTTTTCATTTCCTTTCTATGTGGACTTCCCATGATAATTTTTTGGTTTTGCTTAAGGATTTTTGGAACTCCATTTCTATTTCGGGTCCTCCTGTGTTTTCTATGATGCACAAGTTAAGCTTCTAAGGTTTTTTTTTTCAGAAATTGGAATAAGAAGATTTTTGGGCATGTCGATCATTTAATTTCTCAGGCTCAACAAAATCTTTTATTGGTTCAGTAGGAGATAGAAACTTATGGTTTTACTCGAGTTACATAATAGAGAACTTGTTGCTAACAATAATCTCGCTCTTCAGCTTTCTAGACAAGAATCTCTTTTGAAGGAGAAAAGCCGTATTTGATGGCTAAAAGAAGGGGATCGTAATACCAAATTTTATCACAGTCTTTTAGCTAGAAGGCGTTCTCAATCTTTGGGTTCCTCTATGGTAATCAATGGTGTTTTGGAATCTGATTTTTTGATTATTAATGATTATGTTGTTCATTTTTATTCTGGCCTTTTTGCTTCTAATCATTTGCTTAGAGATTTTTCAGGCGTCAAGGAGATTATTCCTATGTTGGTTTCAGAGTCAGAGAATCATATGCTTACTATGATGCCTTCCAATGAGTTGATTCGATCGTTATGTTTAATATGGATCCCAATAGTGCGCCTGGCCCAGATGGTTTCATAGGTCATTTTTTTCATTCTTGTTGGGATGTTGTTGGTTCTGCAGTGCTGTTCGTAGTTTTTTTGCAACAGGTGCTTTATCTTCTGGTGTTAATTCCAACCTTATAATTTTGATTCCCAAAGTGCATGGGGCTAATTTTGTGGATAAGTTTCGTCCTATAATTTTAAGTAACTTTCTGTTCAATATCGTTACTAAATTTTGGTTGACCGTTTGGGCATTATTCCATCTCGAATTATTTCAGATAATCAATTTAGTTTTTTAAAGGGCAAACATATTGAAGATTGGGTTGTTGCAGCTTCTGAATGTTTCAATATTATGAATCGTCAGTGTTAGGGTGGTAATATGGCTATGAAGATTAACATCAAAAAAGCTTTTGATTAGATTGAATGGGATTTCATGCAGGCTGTTCTTTGTAGCTTTGGTTTTTCAAAGAAATTTACAGACTAGATTTGGGCAATTTTGAATTAGCTAGATTATCTATTCTGCTTAATGGAGGCCAGCATGGCTACTTTTCTATCTCTCGTGGAGTCAGACAGGGAGATCCTCTTTCGCCTTTGCTATTTTATTTAGCTAAGGATTTTTTAAGTCGTAAGATCACTTCTCTAGTTAATTCGGGTTCTTTGATTCCCATGACTGGTCCTGGTAATATTGTATGCCCATCTCACTTGTTTTGTACAGATGATATACTGATCTTTTGTAAAGCTTCATATTCTAATATTGCCATTCTGAAAAGTGTTTTTGAGACTTATGATTTACTCTTTGATCAGCGTGTTAACTGGGATAAATCTGAGATATTTTTGAGCAGTGGGATCTCCATTACTAGGGCAAATGCTCTTCATGCTAGAGCAGGTATGCGCCCTGGGACTTTCCCTTTTACATACTTGGGTGTCCCTATGTTTGTGGGTGCGCCAAAGGCTAGATGGCTAAAGCCGACTGCAGATCGCATTTTGGCTAAGATGGACTCTTGGAAGGGTAATTCTCTCTCAATGGCAGGTAGATTGGCTCTAATTAAATCTTCTGTTTTTGGCTCTCTTTTACATTATTTTATGATTTATAAGTGGTCTAGTCCTCTCCTTAAATATATGGAAAAGGCAATTCATAATTTTCTTTGGACCGGTTCCATTCATACTAAAAAGCTAGTCTCTGTGGGTTAGGATAAATGTTGCTCTCCCATTGATGAAGGTGGCCTAAGTCTGAAACGCCTTTTTTGTCTCAATAAAGCACTTTTAAGTCGGGTTACTTGGAAGCTTTGTTGTAGCTCCACCTCTGTTTTCAATTTCCTACGACAGAGATTTTTGAAATTTGGTGTTCCTAGAGCTTCTTTTATTTGCTCTTCCATCTGGCCTTCTATAAAAAAATATTTATAAGGACATTCAGGACTCCTCTCAATGGCTTCCTTGTCAAAATTCATCATTGAATTTTTTGACTGATAATTTTCTTGGCTATGCTATTGCGGATAAGGTGGGCATTCCTCTTTTAGCTCGTAGGAATTTGGTTGCTTCGATACATGATGTTTATTGGGATGGTGAATGGCATATTTCTCCTATATTTGGTGCTTCTTTTCCGGATGTTGTTGATGACCTTCATAATGTGATTTTTTCTGTGAACTCATCGGGTCGTTTTGCTTGGAGGTTTTCCTCTAATGGCGTTTTTGCTACTAAATGGGCTTTTGACATCTTTTGATCCTCTAGTCCCAAAGTTGCTTAGGGTCGGGATTTATGGTGACACTATCTCCCTCCAAGTTGCTCTTTTTTATGTTGGAGAGCTTTCCTTTACTGTTTGCCTACAGATGATATTCTTCAATGTAAAGGAATGTGTTTGGTTTCTATTTGCCGATTATGTTTACATGCCCATGAATCAATTGATCATGTTTTGATTAATTGCCCATATGCAGTTGCTCTTTGGTCTTCTTTGCAAGATTTGTTTCAAGTCTGGTTTGATGTATCGGGTTCTCCTATTCAGTTATACAAAGCTGCTATGTTGATCAAATTTTCCAGTCAGCTAGTTCCTCTACGGAAAGTGGGTGTTTTGTCCACTTTTTGGCTTCTTTGGCAAGCGAGAAACCAGGCAACATTTAATAACAATTTTATACCCATCACCTCTTCCATTCGTACGCTATGCAAAAGCATAAAAGAGGTTGAGTTGTTTAACATCGGTCATATGGAGAATAGCCAATCTGATATGTTGGTTTTGCAGGGTCTAAGGATTTCGGGCATCCCTCGACCTGCTGCAATTCTTCGATCAGTCTGCTGGTTCCCTCCTCCACTGGACTGGTACAAGGTGAACACAGATGGAACTGCCAAGGGATGTCCGGGACTCGTTGGGGCAGGTGGAATTTTTTGCAAATATAATGGTTGTTCAGTGGGCTCTTTTGCTGCTCCTTTGGGTAGTAAGTTTGCGTTTGAAGCAGAATTATTGGCTGTGATGCTGGCGTTCAAATATGCAGTCCAAAATCACTTCTATCTTCTTTGGATAGAAAGTGATTCCCTGTTTGTGGTTCGGTTTATTCACTCTCGATGCTATGACATACCCTGGTCCTTGAGAAAAGAATGGCATGACTGTCTTGCTTCTTTAAATCTGATTCCATTCCATGTTAGCCATGTGTATCGTGAGGGGAATTTTGTTGCGGACAAGTTAGCTAACATGGCCATCTTGTTGAGTAACGTTGCATGGTGGTCTTCATCTCCTGTTGATTGTAATGACTTACTTAGGCAGGATGCTATGGGTGTTCATGCTTATAGGTTTAGATAGTTCTTTTCCTTGTTTGGTTGTTTCGGCTCCTATCCTTATGGTTTTATTTCTTACATTATTTTTTTATTAATAAATTTCTTAGTGATGGTGTGTGATGTCGGTGCTACGGAGATGCTAGCCTAACTGGGATGTCCTAGTGGACCATCTGATACCATTACTAAGTAGCTTCATTAAAATATATATATATATGAATAAGGTGTTTGGTTCTCTAGGAAATGAGTAATAAGAATGAGAATCAAATATTCTTTAACTAAAATTTCTTTTATGATAACATATTTTTGTAATTATTTTTATATAAAAAAATTAACATTATAATTATTTTTATATATTAAAAATTAATATTATAATTCTGTATTATAAAATATTTTTAAAATATTTATTTATAAAAATATTATTATAATTTTTTAAAAAATCATTTACTTTTGATAGATATTTTTTATTCAAACATTTAATGCATGTTTTTATTAATTTATATATTTACTTATAAGTATTAAAAAATAAATGTTAATATTTTAATATTTATCTAATTTATAATTGATTTGACTTGATTCCCAAGAGAATCAAAAGTCATTCCTTAAGCAGAAAAGGGGAATGGTGATTCCCATTGATGGGGGGAATCACATTCCCATTTTCATATTAATTTTAACCAACCAAACACTAGAAATCGGAATCATCCATTTCGATTCCAATTTCCACCCTTATTTTTTACCAAACAAACGGACCCTAAATGAATTAGTAAATACTATTCTTCGTTACAAAGAAATGACATATATCCCTATTAACGAACAACATGATGTGGGTATCACTCATGGCTACAAAGCCTTCAAATTTTTCTTATGAACTACAAAACTTAAAAAGCCTGTTTCATGGTATGTGAGTGATACAACTCTGCACTTTCAACCATTTCCTTTAGAGCAGTTGGTCCTAAACACTTCAAAACCTGTGGACATGAACCAAGTGAGAATAAGCAAAATCACCAACTTTGAACATAAGAGCTATCCAAATATCCAATCCCCTTAACTAGAATGCTGAATATTGTTGCATTTAGGTGGGCCTACAAATAAGAATATAATTATATTTGCGAAGGAAAAACTACGCAAGTGCAAGTTCAACGCTTTCTATCATCTTTCTCTTTTCATCTAATTCATTAACTCTTGGCTTATATTGGAATTTTTCTTTTAAATCAAATAGAAATGAATTCGATAAAATGATAATAGTAAAGTTTAGATCATATATCTCAATTTTATAATGATTATGAAAAGAAATGACTAGTACACCATTTCCTCACATTGTATGACTCGAATTTTTGAACTATTGCCCGTCATTTGTTTTTGGTGCATTTCGTTATAGGACTTGTATAGTTTTTTCTTAAATGCATAAATGCATCAAACACTTAAATTTTAGAGATTCATTTAGTACATTTTCATATATCTTCCTTGTTTTGTTACATACTTGGTTATCCAAGTTAACCCCTTAAGTTACCTGTTTAACTTCTTGGTTGTAACTAATCCATGAATTTGATATAAAGTCTAGTTTATATCCCTTCATATTTTAATATTTCAGGTCTATTGGAATCATCATCATTTAAGCTTTAGTCTTTACTAACATTGTTGGTCAACATTTAAATGTATGTCAAGGAGCTTAACATCAAAAAATTTAAAAAAACAAAAAACAAAACGTACCTCATTTGCGTCTTTGAAGCAGGAGGAATGATCTTTCGTCGGCCATTGCACAATCCAACATCTAAAGAAGATTGATAACAAATAAATTTGAAGTATTTTAATATCATTTATCATCTGAAAATATTTTGTAATAACAGCATGTATATTCAAATGACTTAATATAACTCCAACATGCTTGATATGTCCAATTAAGATCCAGTGGCTAATCATTAATTTTTTCAATAACGATCACAAGTAATATGTTACAGATAATATGCATATGAACCAAGTGAAACAAAAAACATCAAAGTTGTAACAAAAGAAGATGAAATGGACTTCATTACGGCTAATTAAGACAAACAATATACTAAAACAACATGCTTGAGACAAATGTTACCTTTCTTTTCCAAGCCGGCGTGCTAACTCTTCAGCCAAGGCTTGACCAGAAACGTCACCATCAGTTGCCAGGATAATGCGAGAAACCTCAAAAATGCAGAAAAATGGAGAGGGTAAGAGAAAAGCTTAAAGGATATAATTGTATTACTATTACATGAGTTTTGTTTAAAGGGTCTTCACCTTATCCAAGTAGTCTTTGCAATTCCATAAATACTGAAATGCTTTATCCTATATTTGCTTATGCATGGACAAATGAAAACAATAAGAAATTAGTAGAGAAAAATATGTATTATAGATTTATACCTAATAGATTTATGTCCGTTTGATCCATCAACTTACAAATTAACTATTTATACACCTCAATTTAATGCAAATAAAACTTAATTTGTAAGTTGAGGAGTCAAACTAAAGACGAGATAAGTTTAAGGAGCTGCAACTATATCAAACTTATTTTCAGAGTGTGCATGCTAATAGTAGTAATTTTTAATGCATAAAGAGAAAATTCAAATTTTAATGGAAAATTATAATGTGAATTAAGTCAAAGAAAATGATTTTTCATAGTAAATATACTCACACATAAATATATAAATAAACACAACAAAATAAAGGCATGATAAAGAAGACCTTCTTAGACCCAAATCATACATCTTCCAATGGCGGTAAATCTTTAGTGGAAACAACTTGTGGTGCGCCCCCTGGAACGCTTACGCAATTACGGAAGCCAGCTTCCTCCATTGAAAGCTTATCTATTTCTCCTTCAACCTTTGAGGACACCAAGACAATAAATGAAAATCAGAAAGAGACTGAGAGATTCAAATGAATAGCTAAAAGCAAAAAATGTGATATTATTTACAATAATAATTTCACTGGCTTCATTTATGTCGTCCAACCCATATAGCCATTTTGCAGTGCCCTTTTCCTGAAATAGAGCAGAAAAAATTTCAAATTTACTGTCGATCAAAATAGATTGAGCTTTTATTGCGGTATAAGTATTTGTATTTATATAAATGAAATAAAAACTGTTAAATTAATCTTATTTTATTTTAACCATTAGTAATACTTATGTATCAATATCCGTAATATATATCAATAATTATAATTAAATAATAATTAATCTATATGATATATATATATATATATATACACACACACACACAAAAATACAACAAAAATATGTTCAATTTTGTACTATTGAACAATGGCTTATTTTGTAGAAAAAAAAAATGAGTTAATATATCCTTATTCTCTTAAACTAAAAATATTTTATAAATTTACTCTCTCAACTTGCAAATTAAGCATTTTGACATCTTAATTTGTCAATACTTTTCAGCAAAATTGTGGTGGTTAAATGATATTTTTATAAATGAATATAAAATTATTTAAACACTTAAACTAACTGAAAATTGTTTATAATTTTTATTTTCTTTGTAGCAAACTGAAATGTCAAAATAGTTAATTTACAAAATTGAAAAATCAAACTAGCAAAATATCACAAATTCAAAGAATCAAATATGTATAAAGCCATTAAACAATAGCGCCATGATGTGCTTTAAATGTTGAATTAGCAAAAGATGTTTTTCTTTTCATATTTTTTTTTCCTCTTTTCTGATTAGATATTATGTGGTAATTGCCTACTTGGGAGGTCATTTATGGATTGTTCCACATCTTCCTTGTATTTTACTTGCTAAAGATCTCTATGTACATGAAACAAGCAAACTATGGTCTATTGTTTCAATCTCAAATTAATAGTTCAAGGAGAAGACAGCTACCTGCCAAAATTTTTTATCTATTTTTCGGAACTTGCAACCAACAAGGACTCCATTTTGTCTGTAAGTAAAAGCAATTATATCCTACAACCAAAAGAAACCAGAAAAGATTAGATCTCCACCATTCAAGTGACTGAAACAAAACTAACATGATAGGAAAACATATTTGTAAAACAAAAAGAGTTTGCCTAATCCGCTTAGGATGGATGGTAAAATATTCTATCACGGGAGTAAGAAATTTAGTTGAGAGTAGAGTTCGATCCTCCAACTCTCCTTACTCTCTCATTTCCAGCTATGAAATTTAATCGTCTATTAATGGTTAAACTAAGCCCAAACTGGTCCGAACCAGTTCAAATTTGCATTATCATCATAATCAAATTAGAAAATAGAATGACTACTCCCTATTATTTAACCTACGATCCATTAATTTGAGCATAGATAAATGATAGCTTTTGTGCTTTATCTCTCAAATAAATGACAAAAAAAAATTCATTCATTAGAATTTAACAGTCCAAACTTAAGAGTATATTTGGCCCAAATGACAGAAAATAGCAACATCTAACTATATTTTGGCATAATTGTCAAAAGTTACAAATTTCAAATATTTTTATCCATTAAGCCAAGTATTAATAAAGATAAAGTTTTATCTCACAACAAAAAATAAGGAAAAATTCAGGAACCTGATCACCAGCCATTTGCATGACAGAATTTCTCTGAAGAGTTTCTTCACATATCCTTCTATCTTGGAAGAATGCAATTAGCTAAAAGAAAAAGAAAATATCAACAATTCAATTAAGACTAGATAAAATTAGTCAAGAAAAAGGTGAGCACTTCTACTCTTTTTTGTATCTTAATTGTGTCTGTGTGTGTATATATACATATGCATGAGAAGATTTGAAAGAAAAGCATTAAAGGACTTAAAATTACACTCTAAATTAATCTCAATACCTTCTTAGACAATGGTTCTAATCCAATGCCCTCTGGTGTCAATGGCCTCGATGAGCTAACTTTGAAAATTATGTTCATTCCTTCATTAGTCACTCTGTCATCTGCAAAGGCCTATAATCAAATTTACCAAGTTTTCTGAAATTTCTCTCTGTTTTTTTAGAAATAGTAGAATATACACACGTATGCACACATTGTGGCACCTGTCCTGCCCATCCACAAGAAGTCCGGTAACACCTCCACATTGCAAAATCCCTGCAAATATCCTATCATGAAATTCAAATATGGTCCAGAAAGTTGACCCACTTAAACAATTAAATTAATTTCCAAGCATATAAAGAAGAAATAGTGTAAGAACTTACACATCTTGGATAATATGCAAAGACAAACTCCTTTCCATTGATTTGCCACCTTTGCACTACATTATCAACCAAAATCAAAAAAACCAAATTGACCTAAGAAGAAAATAGGTTATGGAATTCATTTCGATCCTGATCAGTCAGAATTCTCACCGCTACTCAATATTAAAAGTAATTAAAAAAAAATCTTTCAAGTTAATTGAATAATATACTCTTAGGAGTGTAAAGTACCAATTATGAATCATCAAATTAACACATTAGAATGCAAAACATTAATAATGTGATGATTGAATTACCTTGGGACAAAGTAAGAGACTGAATTTTCCAGGTATACAAGAATGGTCACAATAAATTCCAAGAGACTCCATTTTCTGCTCCAAGACACTAATTTTATCCATCTCTAAGTCGTTGCTGTTAGCTTTAAAAAAAAAGGAAAAAATCAAACTATTATCAATGTCAAAGAAAACAATTTAAGCAAGTAAAAGGTAACTAATAATTACCTGATACTAGAACTGGGGGCTTCAAGTTGGCATTGTAAGACAGACAGCCATACCCAACAAGAGCCAATCTTGTTCTGGGAAAAATAGGTGGCTTGCAGTTCTTGGTAGAAGGAAGATGAATGTAATTTGCGAACCTGATGATCGGCATTTGTTCTTTATTTGATATTTGCAGTTAACTATACAATTTTAACAAATAAAAATATTTGTTACCACTGCATACAATCAAAAACACTAAACTAAACTCTTAATAACATTAAGCTCTATGAATATATATCAAATAATGATAAAGTTTTAAGTTAATTAGTACCTGTACTTTGGTGATAGTTTTTCTGGGTTTGTCTTCTCAACTTCTTCCTTTTACAAGAACAAACTCAAAGCGAGCGCTCTCGCTATCTGTTTGCTTCTCATATAGACAGGTGGGAGGAGACATTATTAAGCAAATAGCTCACTTGCAGCTTGAAGACAGAGAATAAAAAAAAAAAAAAGGGCCTCATGACAACCTTATCTCTATTTTGGAAGTGGACTACTGCTTTGGCAGGTTACAATCTTATCTCTATTGGTCCTCTCTATACTGTGCAAATTAATTTGAAAATATATTTCCTATTTTAATTAGATTAACTTCTATTTTATTAATTAACATATAATTTTAATTTAATTAAAAATATATTTCCTATTTTAATTATATTAATCTCTATTTTATCTCGAAAATTAAATTAATTAAAATTTTAGTAATAATTTTATTAAAAATATATATTTTTTTATTTTAATTAGATTTACTAAAATTTTAATAAATTATAAGTTTAATGAGGTTGTAATATTTAAATTTTTATATAAAGAAAATATAACTTTTATTATTTTTAAATTTTTTATTAACAAATAACTAATGATTTTTGTATTTTCTTATGATTAATTATGACCATGATTTTTTTTTTATATATAAAATCAGTTCTAGAGTTGTGAAAAATTAATTATAAAAAATAATGAAGTAACATCATATAATTATTTAAATAAAATATTTATAAAAATTGTAATGACTTATAACTATATTAAGTTAATATCAAATTGTTATATAAATAAATAACACTGTTATTATTTTAAAACTTTTATTTAAAAATAATAATAATAATAATAATAATAACAACATGTTTAATTATTTATTTACTATATATCATGAGTCCAATTAATTTTTTTTTCACGTATGAAACACGTGGTTGTTTACTATTATGTTAGTTGTCATTTTTACTCTTTTAATTTAATTAAAAGTCTATTTCCTATTTTAATTAGGTTAACTTCTTTTTTATCTCTAATAAAAATTAAATTAATTAAAATATAATTCTAATTTAATTAAAAGTATGTTTCCTATTTTAATTAGATTAATTTTTATCTTATCTCTAATAAAAATTTGAAAGTATATTTTCTATTATAATTAGGTTAACTTCTATTTTATCTCTAACCAAAATTGAATTAATTAAAATATAATTCTAATATAATTGAAAGTATGTTTCCTATTTTAATTAGGTTAACTTCTATTTTATCTCGAATACAATTAAATTAATTAAAATGTAATTCTAATATAATTGAAAGTATATTTTCTATTCTAATTAGGTTAACTTCTATTTTATCTCTAAGAAAATGAAATTAATTAACATATAATTATAATTTAATTGAAAGTATGCTTAAAATTTAACAAAAAAGAGTTAAAATTAGATTGATTAACATTTATCATTTAATTATTAGTTGAACTTAAAAAATTATATTAAATTAATTTTTGATTAAATAAAAGTGTTGATATTAAAAAATTGAAGAAATAAAGTGTCTTATCTCAAATAAAAAATTTACGATAATTGTAATAAATTATAAGTTTAATGGGGTTGTAATATTTAAATTATTATATAAAGAAAATATAACTTTTATTATTTTTGAATTTTTATTAAAAAAATAACTAATAATTTTTTATTATCTTATGATTAATTATGACGATAATATTTTTTATATGAAATTAGTTATGGAGTTGAGAAAAATTAATTATAAAAAATATTGAAGAAATATTATATAATTATTTAAATAAAAATTTATCAAAATTGTAATGAATGATAATTATATTAAGTTAATATCAAATTGTTATAAATAAATAACACTGTTATTATTTTTAAAAATTTTATTTAATGATAATAATAATAATAATATGTTTAATAGTTTATTTACTATAAATTACGAGTCTAATTTTTTTTTATTCACATGTGAAATACATATTTGTTTACTAGTACATATATATATATGTACACACACACACACTAAACTTATAGGATAACTAGTCATCAATTTGCACTTTGTACAGATTACAGATAATATATTTTAAAACTATTTTAAAATCATTAACTATAAATTAATCAAATAATTTATAAAAGTGAGAACTTAAAAACTTATCGTAATAATATTATTTGCTTATTTTTGTTAAGATTTAATCTGCATACTAATAATAATAATTGAATAAATAAAATAGAAGAAAAAATAAAAATGTTTTAGAAGTTACAAACTTTTTATTGTTATTTTTATGTTAAGTATAAGAAAAAAATGTTTTTATATCGTTGAATAAAATATATAGATATATTTTAGGTGGAATATATTTTTTTAACATTAAATAGAAGATAAAAAGGTATTTTTAGTTGAATAAAATGTTTTAGGTTGAATAGAAAATATAATTTTTGATGGAATAGAAGAATTATGTTTTAAATGTAATAAGCTTAGAGTGTTTTAGATGAAATAGAAAATGTATATTTTAAAATAAGAAATTTTTATAATTTTTTTAAAAAAATAGAATACTCAATAATTTTTAATGTAAAATTTTAAAAGTAAATACTGAAATATAAAAAAACACTTATCAAATTTTGAATTTAATAATTTTAAAGTTCTGTGTGTGTGTCTATATCCCTAAAAATATAATGGTGATTAGTCATGTACAACTGTAGGTCTCTTTGTATTTGTATCTGTATATACATTTTCTATTCATATCAAAATTCTTCTTGGTATCAGAGCGGTAAAGCTCTCTGGGAATCCCATCCTTTTTTTTTGTCATAGACTTTTTTTTTTATAACCCAGAATTTTTTTATGGCTGATACTGCTTCTGAAACTACTTTTACCATTACTGCAAAGCCAACAGCCCCAAACCTTAGCAATTCTGATTCTCATTCACACTCAATTCAGATCACTACCATTCGTTTGAATGGTAGCAATTTCCTACGTTGGTCTCAGGTTGTCCGTTTGTACATTAGAAGTTACAGAAAGATTGGTTATCTGACTGGCAAAACTACAGCGCGAGAAAAAAATTGATGCTGCTTATGCGACTTGGGATGCAGAAAATTCCATTATTATGGCTTGGCTGGTGAATGCTATGGAAGAAGACATTAGTGCAATTATATGTATTACTCAACTGCCAAAGAACTTTGGGACAATATAAACTAGATGTATTTTGATTTTGGTAATCAGTCTCAAGTTTATGAATTGAAGACCAAATTAAGGATGATACAACAGGGAGAAAACATTGTCACTAAGTATTTCAATACCCTTAAAGGGCTATGGTAGGATCTCGACCTATTTATGGACAATGAAAATTCTTAGAATATGGAAATCACCATAGAAAGATGGTGGAATGTTCCAGAATCTTCAAAATTTTGGTTGGTCTTAATTTAGATTTTAATGAGGTGAGAGGAAGAATTATTGGAAGGCAACCTCTACCCTCTATTGGAGAAGTTTTTTCTGAAGTTCGTAGGGAAGAAAGCTGGAGAAGTGTTATGATGGGAAAGAAAACAACTACTGTTGAAATTGAAAATTCTATCCTAGCAACTTCCACTGCTAATGCAACAAGTCAGACCTCCAACACCCATAAGAGGAAAGATGACAAAACTAGATTTGGTATGATTTTTGCAACAAGCCTTGGCATACTCGTGAAACATATTGGTAGATTCATGGAAAGCTAGGAGATTGGAAACCCAGGGACAAAAAAAAAAACCTGTAGTATAGCCTAATCAGAATAATGTTACTGCTAAGCTGAAATGCATTCTTTGAGTAGGGCACAGATGGAACAACTTCTAAAATCGTTGAAATCCATGCGTCGACTACTGCTCCTGTTGGTTCATCGGCACAAAAAGGTTGTGTTTTTTCATCTCCTCCTTGGATAATTAATTCTGGTGCATCCGATCACATGATAAATCTTTCAAAATTATTTTAAACTTATGTTCCTTGTCCAGGTAATCAAAAAATTCAAATTGCAGATGGTAGTTTCTCACCTATTGCAAGGAAAGGCTCAGTTCCTATCTCTAAAAAAAAATTACACTTTAATCAGTTCTATATGTTCCTAAACTTGCTTGTAATTTATTATCTGTAAGCAAAATTTCTAAAGATTCTAATTGTTGTGTCACTTTTTTTTTATTCTCAATGTAAGTTCCAGGATTGGAGAACGAGGAAGATGATTGGCAATGCTAAGATGCAAGATTGCCTCTGCTATTTTGATAAAAAAGACTTTTAGAATAAACAAGTCCAGAGCTTTGTTGGTAATGTTAGTTCTTTTTCTATTTATGAAAAAATAATGCTCTAGCATCACAGACTAGGACATCCTAGTTTTTTCTATTTGAAACATTTATATCTTGGTTTGTTTAGAAAAGTTGATTGCAATTTAGCGCACTATGAATTTTGTGTTTTGTCTAAAAGTCATCGAATGTCTTACAAAATAAAAGATTATTTTCCTTTAAGTCCTATTTACATGATCATAGTAACATATGGGGACCTTCTAAAACCCATACCTTGAATGAAAAAGGATGGTTTGTGACATTCATTGATGATCACACTAGACTTTGTTGTATGTGTTTAATGAAATCCAAATCTGATATTGCACAAATTTTTAAAAAATTTTATTCTTTCATTGAAACCTAATTCCAAATTAAAATCAGTATTTTAAAACCTGATAATAGTACTGAATATTTCAATACTTGTTTGGGAAAGTTTTTGAAAGAAAAAGGCATCCATCACATATCTACCTGTAGGCATATATCCCAACAAAACGGTATAGCTAAACGCAAAAACCGTCATTTGTTAGAAGTGGCTAGGTCCCTCATATTTTCTATGCATATGCCTAAATATCTTTGGGGTGAGGCTGTTTTAACCTCTTGTTATTTCATTAATAGAATGCCTAGCCGTGTGTTGAAATGTAATACTCCTTTACAAACCTTAAGAAAATTTTTTTCAAGGAATCGGTTGACCACAAATTTACCCCTAAAAGTTTTTGGCTATACTATCTATGTTCATATCCTTAACCAACTTTAAAATAAATTAAAATCCAAAGCCAAAAATGTGTTTTTATAGGCTATGCTTCAAATCAAAAGGGGTACAAATGTTTTAATCCAACTACTCAGAAATTTCATATCACCATAGATGTTAATTTTATTGAAACAATTCCATTTTTTAACAAAACTTCTCTTTAAGGGGAGAGAGAAAATGAAGATAAGTTTTGGCATGTTTTAACACCTGTTCCAACAACTTTTTCTCATGATAATACTCCTATTATGGGACTAAATTGGTTGATAAAAAAATACTCCATAATAGTAAAAATTTTTGAAGTATGTGTTTACTCTAGAAAAAACTTTCATCAAACTACAAGAGAAAATCCAACTATTTTGGAAGGCCAATCATCAACTCCATCAAATACTCAAAGTTCAGGTATATCAAATTCAATTCCTATTGTTGATAATGACCTTGATATTCCTATTGCTCTTAGAAAATGAGTTAAAACTTGTATTAAACACCCCATTGCCAATTTTCTATCCTATCATAAATTATCTGAAAAGCATAAGGCCTTTATTTCTAAAATTACCAATTAGTTCATGCCAAGAAATGTTCAGGAGGCTCTTAGTCACTCAGATTAAAGGATAGCAGTTTTAGAAGAGATGAATTCCTTGAAAAAAAAAACTTGGGAGTTGGTTGAATTACTTGAAGGTAAAAAGACTGTTGGATGCAAGTGGGTGTTTATAATAAAATGCATGGCTGATGGAAGTATTAAGAGATACAAGACATGCTTGGTTGCAAAAGGATTCACACAAACATTT
>CATIWK010089771.1:0-10383 GCA_949634005.1 Mallotus japonicus
CAGACATAACAAAATGCGTTTAAAGGACGCGCGATGACATGACACATTTGATGTCCAGGTGGACATTCATGTCACCCTTTAAAGAGGGGTAAAAACATTTCATCCCTGAACTTTACCCTTTTGGCTCATTTCACACATCAACTTCAAAATTAACCAATTGCACATATGAACTTCTATTCTGGACTGATGAAAGTTAATATATAGATGCAAATGAAATAAAAAAAAAACTAAATTGTTGTAATTTAAGTTACTACTTAATACTATTTATTAATATATATATATATATATATATATATATATTATAAAAATTAATATGTTTTGTGATTAAAATATAATAAATAAATTGTTAACAAAATATTTTTATTAATTTTATTATTATTAATATTATTATCATTGTTACTATTACTACTATTATTATTCAATAAACAAGTCAACATATGAAATGTTTATTATATTACAATTTGAACTTAAGATATAAAAATAAAAAAAATTAACATTGCATTAGTTTCAAATAATTCAGTTAACAAATACGAATGTGGAATGTCCATTATAACACACTTTAAACTTAACATATGAGAAATAAGAAGATTATTATTATTAATCAACAAGAAGTAAAAATGTGGAATATCCATTATATTTCAAAAAATATTTTATATATATATACATAAAAAAATATTTTATACATAAAAAAAATGTGGAATATCCATTAATAGTATTAAGTAGTGATCACCGGGATCAAATCGGTCCAAAATAGAAGTTTATGTGTGCAATTGGTTAATTTTGAAGTTGATGGGTGAAATGGACCAAAAGGGTAAAGTTCAGGGGTGAAATAAGGTATTCGTCAGCTCTTTTTTCACCAACCAACGTGCCTCACGTGCTTGTCCACGCTGTCAAATGATGTGTTCAATAGAACAAAAAAATATTTTGACTATGGGTGAAATCGGTCCAAAATAAAAGTTCATATGTTCAATTGGTTAATTTTGAAGTTGATGTGTGAAATGGGCGAAAAGGGTAAAGTTCAAGGGTGAAAAGAGGTATTCAGCCAATTAATTAATCTAGCGCTATTTAAGGTATCTTGGCGTAAAAAATCACAATCTTTTTAACCTTTTGTAAATTTATATCAAATTTTAAATTTGGCAATCTAACCCAATTTGATGAATTATTTGCAATTTTTAGCACAATTACAATTTGATCAATATATAACATCTAAGTGAAGTAGCTAATCTCTTTTTTTTTTTTTGATGAATTTCACATCCACATCATCTAAATACTAATTATAATAGTTATTTAGAGTTCAATCTCAATAATTTAAGAAAATATAAAATGTGAATGAAAAATTTATTTAATTTGTAAAAGACTATATTAATTTTTTTTTATTATTTTAATTCTTCATATGAATATGAGACTATAATAATAGATGTTAGCTAATTCACCTCAAATGCCACATATGTATTTTATTTATTAATTTATTATCAAATTACAATTGTGTAAAAAATTATAAATAATATGTTAAATTGTGCTAAAATTACAAATAATATATCAAATTGGACTAATTTTACCAAATTTTAAAGTTTGGTATAAATATATAAAAGATCGAAAAAGTTGTGATTTTTTTTGTACCAATAGACCTTTATTTAATTACCAAAAGTTTTTTTTATGAAATAAATAGCTCTTCTGAAATGAAATATTTAATCATCATAGTTAATTTAAAGAGTAAGTGAGCCGATGAGGCATTGCCTTGGTGGCAAACATGCTGAGGTTAGGTTTTAGGTTCGATCGTTGGCTTTGTCAAGGACTATATTTCCCCTCCCTGCTAATATCTGATAACTAATATACTAATTTCGGATTAGCCGAACCTTGTATAAAAAAAAAAAGAGTAAGTGAATTTTTTAAATATTTAATTACTTAAATCTATTTATTTTATTTTTATTATTATATTATCTGTACTTAAAAAGTAAATTCAAAAGTGAGAAAGGGATATTTTTTTTTTCACATATTGGATCCTCCCTGTGGTCACTGTAAAGGAGCCTGACAAAGCTTTTCACATATCTAACCCATATGCTCAAAAGTAGAGAAAATTACAAAAAGAAAAAACAACAACAAAAAAAGGAAAATCTTACTTTATATATACTATATATATAGTAAACTGCCTAGCCAGTACTCACGCACCATTGTTGTCTCTGTTTCTTTTTCTTCCGTTGTCTCTCATTGATGTGAAGAAGGAAGTAATGAGAAATGTTGTTTAACTGTACCCTGCAAATGCTGCTGCTTCTTCTTCTTCTTTCTCTTTGAAGCATTCATTCATCTCTTCTGAACTTCATATACAAAAAGGTTTGTTTCTTTGTTATCTTAATTTCACTTGCAACTTTTCTTCATTTTCATCTTTAATGTCTTTTTCTCTTTTACACACATACACACCCACTTGATTCTTGATTCTTTTACAAGGGAAGTGTTAATTTTCTCAACCCTTTCAAGAAAACTTCATTTTTTTTTAAAAAAAAGTTGTATTATCATTAAGATCTTAACATAAATTTAAATACTCATGTAAGTTTTTCTTCATGTAAGAGTGTAGTTGAGGTAGTTGATGTTTCAAGATTAGCAGTATTTACAAGTCATAAATAGCAATTGCCTTTTTTTTTTTTCACTTAAACACTTTTGACTACATAATCTATAATTCTTTCATAATCATCACTCTTTTTGCTCAAAAAGTTGTCAATTATGCCTTTCTTGTACCTCCAAATTTATTTTTAAAATTTTCTTTTTCTACTATGATTTTTATTTTTCTAATTATTCATCAAAAATTTAATGCGCCGAAATTTTTAAATTAGGCCTTTTTTTTCCTCAATAAATTAATTAGCTCATCTCTAACTTGGCATTGTAATTTTTTCTTTTTTTTGAACTTGAAGATGACATTATTGTGCATTTATTTCTGATTAGTTAAAAGATGGATGTTTTAGTGTGGTCATTTACACACATAGAGTACTGATATATGTCTTTAGTGGTAATTGAGGTAGGTGGTGGTGGGCTTTTTTTAATGTTCAAAATTCAATTATTTTGAGCACTTTTGAAGCATTTTCTATCTCAAGCCAAAAAGATAAAGACAAATACAAAGCAAAAGAAGAAAGGAGGCTGATTTTTCTTCAAGATGATGATGAGAAGAAGGCTAGCTTGCTGCACCTGGGACAGAGAAATTAGCATAGACTTTGATGAACAAGAGAGTAAGGATTTCTTTCCTTTTTTTTTTTTTGGCTTTTCAGTTTCCTTCATCAACCATCATTATTATTATGAAAAAAAATTTAAAAATTCTGTTTTGAACAAAGAAAAATTTTGAAAAAATGAAAAAGGAAATTATTTTCTTAACATTTTTGTTTCCTGAAATGAAATAATAATGAGTGGGAAGGAATAATAATTTTATTTATTTTATTTGGTATAACAAATTTTGTTTTGAACTCTTTTTGTTTATTTTTCTTCTTTAATTCCATAGAGCTTGCCAATTACTTATATTATAAAAATAAATATTTTTTCTCAAAAAAAAAAAAATTTAATCATTGAATCCAATCTCATCAGTCCAATCTAGTGTGAAAGATAAGATTTATAAACCACTAAACACTATATTTTATTGTGCAATCTCTAGTTTCCAACATTTACTTAATTTTTGTAATGTGTGACACCCACCACCACATGGAGTGAACCATTTCAACATTTAAATATATTGTAGGACTTGGACTTCTATTAATTTAATTTGTTCACATTTTTCTTGACAAAAATGCCAATTGGGATTTTTTTTTATTTTTTTTTTCAATTTAGTGATAGGACCATGTCAATGTCATAATATGGCAGACCATGAAAGGTGTGTTCAGGGACCCCCATTATTTAGTAGTTTCCTCCCAATACTGTGTGTGTGATAAGCATTTACATCCATTGAGAATCATGGTGCCCTCTCTATTCAATTTTCCTGACCCATTACATTTATGATCACTTAAAGAAGAGTCATGTCCCTCTGTCACTTGGACTAGCAGATTTTTTTTTCTTCAACTTGAATTCTTTGACTATATATTTTATTTCATTTATTTTAAAAGTAAATATTTTGTTGGCTATTTCCCCTTAAATACATCCAAATTTATAAAATTCTGCCATCATTAAAAATCTGGTTTGAATAAATAAAGCATTGTGCAATGCATTCTACTTCTACATGAAACAATGTACTAGAAGAAATGGTATATTTTTATGTGTTTTGGTCTAAAAAAAATAACATTTTTTTTTTGCTATTATATTAAAGGAGATTTAAATCAGGTGTTCCATTGCACCTTGATAACATTTTTTGGCCAGGGGATTCAAACGTAATCTATGCCATCAATAATATTAAAAGTCGTGTATTGGACGGTTAGATTAGATTTGTGGGTTTGAAGCATGAAAACTTATGGGTTATTGTTGAACCTAGACGATGTATGACCCACTTTCACTTTTGTTTTTTTTTTTTTAACATTATCATGCTATTATTCCGCTTTTATAGGGGTAAAAAAATTATTTAATGTTAATGAAAAAAATAGTGTATTTTAATATAAATATGAGATGATATTAATTATAAATTCTATAAATTAAATTTAAAATTTTAAATATTTTTATAACCATGTAGGCATGTGTTCACTATAAAGTGGTAGGGCAATGTTGAGATATTGTGATACCCATTTTGTCTCATTCAAAATCAGTTTCTGAGAAATTTCCATTGAATATAATTTAGAAGGAAGCTTCTGCATTTTTGTATTCTTTCTCAATGCCATAAAAAGGTGTTTTTGTAAAAATCCATCAAGATTAGTTGCTATAAATAGATTTGTATATCAGGAAAATTTTAAGTATAGAACCTCTTATATATTGTGAGAATATATGTATATACATATATTCAGTTCCACCCAGCTTTCACATAATGGAAAGGAAAACTGATATGATATTAGTTAATCTCTCAAAGACTTGTGCATCATTATATATAATATTTCATAAAGGATAACGTTGAGTGTCGTGAGTAGCAATGTTTATAGTGATGTCGCTACTCATGACTTTTACATTTTTGCCTTTTAATTTTTTTATAAATTACATTATTAAAAAAATAAAAAAAATTATTTACATGCTACAAATATTTAAATCATTGCATGACGGGTTCATGCCTGTGCACTTTAGATTTTAGATTAAAATAAAAGAAATTTCAAAGAAAAGAATTGGGGACAAAATGGGATGCTCCAAAAATTTTTCTACTCGCGATGTCGCGAGTAACGACACCTATATGTGCAGTGCTCAATTCTCAATACTCTGAGTGAAGATAAAGGAAAATTTATGAAGTATTATATATAATGATGCTGAAGTCTTTGACAGTTGAACTAATCCCAGTGGCAGATGTTTTCAATTATGTGAAAGCTCGGGGGAGCTGAAAATTTTGACTTAACGTGAGGGACAAAAGAAGAAAGAAATGGGGATGGCAATTGTTTAAGTTGTATAATATACAGTACATGCATTTGCGTGTGATGACATCTAATTTTTCTTCAATAAGGACAAATTTGACAGATAATCTAATACCACTGCATGAGTGAATCTCGTGGGTTGGGGGGTCATTGCTAATAATAGATCATCTAAGTAAAAAAATAGTGTTCCAATTCTCCACTTTTACTATGTCCATACAAAAAATGAAAATCAGTCGCAATAACACACATTTTTGTTGTTTTTTTTAAAATACTGATAAATGACATAATAGAAAAAAAGTCCTACTCTATTAAATTAGATTAATTGTACAAATTAATGATAATAAAATTTTAATTCTACAAAAGAGTGATCACTAAATCGCTCTCTCACTAGTTTAGATTTGAAACTCAATTTAATGAGGATTTTTTTTAAATGATCTAAATATTTATAGATTACATAATAAGTTAAATCAGGTAAAAATAAATTTCACAAATTAATAATAAAAGAATTCGATCTCCATACCTCATAATACCCTTTAAAAGAAGCGAACATTAAACCATTTCTTCACTCAGCTTTGGATTTGTCTTAATCTTGTGAGTCTTTCTTTAAAATTCTAGTTTATACCTGAGGATCAATGTTCCTCTTTGAGCCCTGAGGATCTCCTTATTTAGAACCTTGGAAGTATCAACAAGTATCAATCAGTCTTGCTAAAGTTATCAATAATTAGGTGCATTATTAGTTACATGTCAAAGATCAATGATCATGTGTAGTTCAACTTGCTTCATTAAATGTTGCCTTTAGCCTGCTTCAATGGCTGACTATTTTCTGTAATCCTACATTTCAGGGATAATGACATATAATGGCTTAGAGAGTTGCATTCTTAACAATCAATCTTATGAAAATGAAAGCGGGACAGGAACAAGCCAAGGGGATGGATGTACGAGTGATTCCTTAGACGATGATGACTTGAGCTGTTCTTCTAGCAAAGAAGCTTATAGTTCATTCTCTTCAAAATGGGTGGCGGCCAAAAAGGTTGAACCAAGTTTAGATGATTGGGAGCTCTCAGAAAGCCCCCAGCATTTTTATGTCAAAACAAAACCAGCTTATGCAATTCAACATTCTGATCTCGAAACCATGAAGGAAAAATTTGCAAAGTTGCTATTAGGTGAAGATATAACAGGAGGGCGTAATGGCCTCACTACAGCATTAGCATTATCCAATGCCATAGCAACTCTTGCAGGTATTGCTTCTGTTAACTTTTGAGATTTTAAAATCTCAACAATGGCTGTTCCTTCGTTGGTTCTTGATTGTTAAATTGCATTTTCAAACCCCATAATGCAGCATGCTTGGATGATATCTGGTTAGGATCTTGCTTTGTTTTTTTTCCTTTTTTCATTAGCTCTAAAGGGGCTTGAAATGGATTTGCAGCTTCTGTTTTTGGAGAATTATGGAAACTAGAGCCATTGCCTGAAGAAAACAAGAACAAATGGCGAAAAGAAATGGATTGGTTACTCTCTCCAACGAATTATATGGTCGAATTAGTTCCTACAAAGCAACATGGTGCTAATGGGAGGACATTGGAGGTATTCTTTGTTTTGTTGGACTAGGAAGAGTAAAACAATCTGTTTTTTCTTTTCGTAATGTTTTTGTGGGTTCACGATTTAGTGTTTATGTTGATGTTGATGTTGACGCAGATAATGACTCCAAAAGCTCGTGCAGACGTCCATGTAAACCTTCCAGCACTCCAGAAGTTGGACTCAATGCTTATTGTAGGTGATCTCTTCATTCCTTAATTTCAGAGTTCTTCATTAAGGCATCATTCATATTCACTGTATTGGATTCTTTGTTTATTTACAGGAGACGCTGGATTCAATGGTGAATACTGAGTTTTGGTATTCGGAAGTAGGCAGCCGAGCAGATGGAAAGACTAAAAGTGCAAAGCATAGCAAGAGGTGGTGGCTCCCATTGCCTCAGGTACCCACAACTGGTCTTTCCGACTCGGAAAAGAAGAAATTGCTGTTTAAAAGTAAGGTGGTATATCAAGTTTTCAAGGCTGCCAAATCCATCAATGAAAACGTTTTGCTTGAAATGCCTGTACCAACCATTATCAGGGACGCATTGCCTAAAGTAAGCAGCTGCCAATTTCTCATCTAAAGCATTCTTAGCAGCTAGAAACATTTTAATTGACAAGGGTTTGCCCGTAGTGGACGGGAATCCCTGCTTTGCGTGAGCCTGCAGAGGCAAACCCTTGTACAGAAAATTAATAACAATCTAAGTTGATCTTGTTGTGACCAATTTTGTGTATATTGTCAGTCTGGGAAGGCAAACCTCGGCGAGGAATTGTACAAGATATTGACTACAGACTCAAAGACAGCTATGGACATGCTAGATTCTCTTGATTTGAAATCCGAGCACAGCGCAGTTGAAGTCATTAACAAGTTGGAAGCTGCTATATTTGCATGGAAAGAGAAGATTACTTCACAAACTAATAGTAAATCCCCTGTTCGAACATCATGGTCCTTTGTCACGGATCCAATGTCAGAGTTTGACAGGACAGAGTCACTGTTAGACAGAGCTGACGCCCTTCTACAGCAAGTTAAAACCAGATATCCAAACCTTCCTCATACGTTCCTCGAAGCGACAAAAATCCAATATGGCAAGGTGAGCTTGATTGTTAAGTGTTTACTTATAATCTCAAGGACCTGTTTCACATCTTTGTTGCTTCGTCATATTAGTAGATTATGGCATTTGAGTAAGCATGTGAAGTGATATAGGCTATACGCTCTGTGGATCAAAATTAGTGAGCATAAGTTGAATCAAATTATGTTATACTACCTACCATTATGTTGTTTAGCTGAATTTTTGGAATAATCTTGGTGGGTTAATTTCTGTAGGATGTCGGCCATTCGATTATGGAAGCATACTCCCGGGTTCTTGGAAATCTGGCTTTCAGTATAT
The DNA here is from genome assembly GCA_949634005.1 of Mallotus japonicus. Lineage (NCBI taxonomy): Eukaryota > Viridiplantae > Streptophyta > Magnoliopsida > Malpighiales > Euphorbiaceae > Mallotus > Mallotus japonicus. The sequence continues at coordinate 8,410 of CATIWK010089771.1, forward strand.
TGTGTAGGATAGGAGATATTTTGAAGGAAGATGCCTCAAGCAATCCCAGTTCTCCTGTGGCAATTTGTTGCTTCCCTGGAATTTTGGAAACTCCAGTTCACGTCCTTCACTCTCACACACGGCACTCACTCATCGATCAAATGAACAAGACAGATGGAAAGTATCGCGAATCTAGTGCTAGTTACAATTCTGACATGGGATTCTCTGATACCGAAGCTAAAGCAAGCTCCGTATCCGCAACACCAAGTCGAAGCCGAGTATGGTGCATCGGCAGAGAAGCTTGTATAGGTGTTTCTCCTAGTAATTCACCTTGAAGTGGTTTTCAATGGCTGTTTATGCAGATGATATTGCCATATAATTAATGAGATGAGAGATTAATGTTAGTTTGTTTCTGTGTATACTATAGTCTTTCTTCTTTTTCTGATGGGAAAATACACGAGTTGTCTTCAGGACAAAGGAAAAAAGGGGCCAATGATTAAGAGTACTGTGAAACTCCTGATACTCCTAAAGCACATAACATCTTCAGCATTACACAGAAGCAGAAAATGCAACTTCTTGCCCATAACTCCGACACTGAGCCTCAACAGACTTCAAAGTTCCAATCTAAATGACTTTCGTGAACATTGCAATTTCCAAGCAGACAACTCTTTTTCGGACATTGTTTTTGAAGTTAGGAAAGGAAGTTTCACCACCCTGTGGTCATCGGAGATTCAACTCAATTTTGATGCTATTTTCCAGACATTAACACAATGCATAGATGGTGGGGAAAGTAAGGGGGAAAGGGAATAAACGGGGAATTAATTTTCATCTCATTTTGCTATTGAAAATTTTTAGGAGGGGAAGGGAATTGGAGAAGAATTGTTCTCCTTCATTCCCCTTCTATAAGGTGAAAATCATTACACCTCAATTTGGGGTGTAAAAAATTTCAACTCCTAAAATATATTTTAATTTAAAATTCTATTTTCTTTCAAACATTTCTCTTCCCTTTCCCTTACTAATTATTTTAAGTTACCAAACACAACAACATCTATAATTGTTAATCCCTTTCTTTCATTCCCTCTATGATTGCCATGCATTATATAAGTGGATGTAAGAAGTCTTTCTAATAAAAAGACTGAAAAGACTACTTGAGCCATAAAAAAAAAACACAAGCATCATCTTGAGTAATACACTGACCCCATACTCCATGCCATTTTTTTTATATCAAATTAAAATCGTCATAGTTAAAAGCTTTGACAAAGTGTGGTTTTTGAATTTGCATTCTACAATCAAACTACTAATTTATATAAATTTTTTTGCTGTTACTTTGTTTTATGAAATTATTTTAATTTATGAAGTATGTCAAAAATTTACTATATGAAAATTAATCTTCTTTTTTTTGTTATTTTTCACATTTTTTTGACAGGTTCATAAAAAATTACAATTACTAATATTTTTGTTAATTGAAAGTGTTATTTTATAAAATTGGTGTTTTCGAAAAACTAAACCACATATTAATGAAATTGAATTTTTTAAATAAATATAATAATTTATTTTTAGTTTTGTAAATTTGTAGGCAACGGGGTTTAGTGCGCGCGTCCAAGTGTTGGCGACCATGACACTGTGTAAGTTCAAGGCCTGCTAGGAAATACAAATATGGGCTTGAAGGCCCATTATTGGAGATGGAGTCGCCACCCGGATGAAAAACGGAACACACTTACAGCAACTAAATTCCATGGAGGTACCCAGAAGCCGTCTTCAGAGATTGGGTTCGGAAACTGGGTATGGGCTTCGAATGCCCACCCAACCTTGCGGTTGGTCTCCGTTTGTGTTTTATATTTTATTACCTTTAGTCATTAAATAATTTCTTTATTAATGTTAATCACACAAGCTTTCAATTTTCAAATATTACCAACTTTGCACATTAATTTTGTTTGCTCTCTTATTACCTTGGCAATTGTCACAAATAATGAATAAATATTACAAGCATTCATT
>CATIWK010089870.1:0-11244 GCA_949634005.1 Mallotus japonicus
CACCCATCCCATGAGTATCCACATGTCTATTCTGATATCTCATATCAAGTAGCATGAGACTCACTACCTCCCACTATTAGTATCACATACTAATCATGGAAAATAGACAGAGGTGATAGTCTAATTAATATTACCCAAATATCAATTATACGACTATGAACTATTTATAGCATATGTACTAAATAAATATGAAACTCATATAATCAACTCTTGATAATAAATTTATTTAACATAATGCTAAAGGGTAAATATTGAAATAAACAAACACTTTATTTAAATGAATATCTTATTGCCATTAGGAATAATTTACAATGTCAATTTACATTACTAGAATGACACTAGGGCACATCTAAGCTAACAATTATATCACGGACCCCGTCCATAAAGCAATATGGTTCAGAGGTCCATCACACGTGAGAATATCAGCTTTTTTTTAGTACCGTTTTTAATTTATCAAGAAACTCAGTCTCGTCTTCATCTAGAGCTTTTGGAGGTCCTGTAAAACTAACAGAACAAACAAGTACTTAAATTAAAGCTTCATTCATATAATAACAATAAAGCTTCGATCACCCACACTTGACTTACTATGCTTGAACCGCTTGTTAAATTCTGCATCTTTCCTGTTTTTGTTCTCCTTCAAAATTTGCAGCAATGGTAAAGCCAATAACTAAACCATATATATTTTTTTAATCAATAAAAATTTTATTTTGACTAAAATCATGAATAAAAAAATTGAATTCAACCACTATAATTAATAAAAGGGATAAGTACAATTTTGATCCATGTGGTTTTGCCTTTTGACAAACCCAGTCCTATAGTTTTCTTTTTGTTTTGTTTTTAAGTACCATGTGTTTTACATTTTTTACACTTTAGTACCCTTTTAACTAATATCATCATTATTTTATGATAAAATATTATTATAATATTAATTTTCAATGATAAATTTATTCTATATATGATTTATGATCAATCCAACTAAATGGTTATTTTTAAAAATATTGTAAATTTATTTTTAAAATCATTTCATTTTATTCATAATTAAATTAAAAATACATCTAAATTTAATTTTTTGTGAGTTTATTATAGTTAGTTGAATAATATATTACTCATTATATTATTTTAGCATTGAAAATGCATATTATTTTTACATTAGAGCATATGTTTTAAACAATATTTGTTAGAAGGGTACTAAAGTGTAAAACAATGTGAAACACATGGTACTTAAAAACTAAAAAAATAACACAAGACTGATTTTGTCAAAAGGCAAAACCACAGGGATCAAATTTTTACTTATCCCTTAATAAAATAAAAAGAAAAAAAATTGATAAATAAAAAATACTTTTTTCATTTCTATTAATTTTAAAAATAATTAGAATTAAAAAATAATTCCACCCATCATACCCTTTGAATTACATAAAAATAAAATAAATATGAAATGTCTAAAATGCCCCAATCATTACAAAATGCTACCCTTTGACATTCTCCCCCACTTAAACGGTCGACACCCTTGTCGACTGTGACTCAATAAACTGCTCAATCTTGTACTTGAAAGCTTTCAGATCATCTTCCTTCTCCCAGCTGTTCTCTTCCTTGCCTTGGTCCTTCCACTTCACTAGGTACTTGTATCTGTTCCAATTTGAAGCTACTACTATCTCTGCTAGGATCTCTTCTACAATCTTCATTGTTAGTTCAAACTTGGAAATTGGAGGTCTCTTGGGCTGTTTTCTGCTGGTGTCTTCTTTATCTGTATGGTAGGGTTGTAGATTGCTCACATGGAAAACAAGATGCATGTTGAGCCCCTTAGGTAGTTCTACTTTGTAGGCAGCTAGCCCCACTTTGGTAATAATGGGGAAAGGGCCTTCAAATCTCCTCAGCAATCTTTGATCTTTATTGCTTAGGTGGACTTGTTCTGGAAGTAGCTTTATCAACATCATGTCACCAACCTAGAACTCTTGTGGCCTACGTTTTAAGTCTGCCCAGCACTTCATTCTTTGTGTTGCTCTCGCCAAATGTGCTTGAGCTATTTCTTCATTCTGTCTCCACTCCTTGAAAAAGTTGTAAGCTTTTAGATTTCTCCCTTTATATGGCCCTTCCAAAGAGTGTGGTAGTGAAAACTGCTGCCCTGTTACAATCTCAAAAGGACTTTTGTTAGTGCTAGAGCTTTTTCGTAAATTAAAACAAAATTGTACAACATCCAGCAATGATGCCCAATTCTTTTAACTTGAGCTGATAAAGTATCTCAGATATTCCTCTAAGGGACTATTAAATCTCTCTATTTGGCCATATGTCTGTGGGTGGTAATTAGTTGACATATCAAGGCGCGAGCCTAGGAGTCGAAAAAGCTCTGCCTAGAAAGTTCTTAGAAATTGCCTATCTTGGTCACTGACTATGATCTTACGCACTCCCCAATACTTCACCACATGTTTAAAGAAGGCCTTAGCTATATCCTCTAAAGAACTGAATTTTGGCATTAGTATGAATGTTCTATATTTAGAAAATCGATCAACCACAACCAGAATGGAATCGTACTCCCCTACTTGTGGTAAGTATGTAATGAAATCCAGAGAAACACTCTCCCAAGGCCGGTTGGGCACTGGCAAGGGTTCTAATAGACCAGCAGTCTTTTGCTTATCAACTTTATCTTATTAACAGATTTGGCATGTCTTGGTGTACATTTTCACATCGTCTTCCATTTTGGGCCAGTAGTAATTCTGTGCTAATAGAGCCAGCGTTCGTTGCCATCTAGGGTGCCCTGCCTATAATGTATAATGACATTCTTGGAGTAACAGCTTCCTCAGATTCTTGGTTTTAGGCACATACATTCGATACATGTTCGCCACTAGAAGATCATTCTCTCATACAAGTTACCTGGTTTTTCCCTGCTTAGCCAGATTGATGAGAGCAACAGCTTGTAGGTCTTTTCCCAAATTATGTTTGATTTGATCTCAGACAAATATTGCCACCTGACTCATGGATAAATGAGCTAATTGTTTTATCACAGCCAATTCTATCTTCTAGCTTAATGCATCCGCTATATTATTACTCTTTCTAGGCCTATACTTTAAATGGAAGTCAAATTTAGCCAAATGGTCCTACTAATGTGCCTGTCGTGGACTCAACTTTGGTTGAGTTAAGAAATGGCTAACTACTGTATTATCAGTTCTGACCACAAATTTTGACCCCAACAAATAATGCCTCCATGTTCATAAGTAGTGAAGGACTGCTAGCAGCTCTTTCTCATGAGCCATATATCGACGTTCGGCTTCACTTAGTTTTCTGCTTTCAAAGGCAATAGGATGGTTATCCTACATCAGCACCCCACCAAGAGCAAAATCAAAAGCATCAGTTTGCACTTAAAGAGGTTTCAGCATGTCCATAGCAAGTACTGGGTCTTCAAGAAGCAACTTCTTCACCTCATCAAATGCTTTTTGACAACTGCTAGTCCATTTCTAGCTAGTGGACTTCTTCAATAACTCTGTTAATGGAAGTACCTTCTCCAGGTATCTTTTTATGAACTGCCTATAGTAGTTGACAAGTCCTAAGAAGGAACGGAGTTCTATGAGACTAGTAGGTGTTTTCCACTATTGGATTGCCTTAACTTTCCTAAGGTCCATGCATATACAACCTTGTTCTACTATATGCCCCGAGAATTTTATGGTGGTTTAAATAAAAGAACATTTCTCTGGCTTTACATATAGCTAGTTCTACCTTAATTTCTCAAAGGCTAAGTGGAGATGCTTTTTATATTCTGCTAAAGTAGTACTATAAACCACAATGTCATCCAAGTACACCACCACAAACTTGTCCAAGTAATCATGAAACTCCTAGTTTATAAGAGTACAGAAAGTAGCAGGAGCATTGGTTAGTCCAAAAAGCATGACAAGAAGTTCAAATGCACCATACCGAGTTACACATGCAGTTTTCGATTCATCTCCTTTTGCAATATAGACTTGATGATAGCCTGATCTCAGATCTAACTTGCTAAAGTACCCGACTTGGCCCAATTGGTCAAAGAGATCAGCTATCAGTGGGATAGGATATTTATTCCTCACAGTGACTTTATTGAGAGCTCGATAATTAATGCACAACTGCAAACTCCCATCTTATTTCTTTTGAAAAAGCATAGGAGCACCAAAGGGGGCCTCAGAGGGACGGATGAATCCTACCTTAAGTAGTTCATCCAGCTGCTTTCTCAGCTCGACTAGTTCAGGAGGAGCCATTCTATAAAGAGCTCTTGCGGAAGGCTTTGTCCCTAGTAGGAATTCTATCTCATGATCAATTCACCTTCTCGGAGGCAAAGTTTAAGGCAGCTTGTCAGACATTACATCAACATAATCAATTATTACTGACTTCAGTTGTTCTGGGATCATCTTATCCAGTTGGTCCTCTACCCCAAGCGGAATTTCCACGTATATTTTCTCACATTTCTTTACCCCCTTCTTAAATTGTATAGCTGACAATATCTTCTTTTCATAAATCAGACTCACTGTAACTGGGATTACACATAAGCTTTCTCCTATCATTAGTAAGCAATTTGTTATAGTAATGGGGATGGTTCTAGCTTGATCTAAGAAATCCAACCCTAGGACAACATCAAAGTCATACATTGGGGCTGTTGTGAATAACACATTCCCGCTCTATGATCCCAATTTACATGGTACTTCTTAAGCTATGCCAACTATTTCTCTAGCTTGAGAGTTCACAGCTTTTATTTTTCCTACATCCTTTTCCACCTAGAGCCCTAGCCGAGCGGCCACGTTATTTGTCATAAAGTTGTCTCTAGCTCCCGTATCTATGAGAGTTCGGATAAGTTTACCCTGTACACTGAAGTCAACATACATTAATCCCCTAGTTCTTTTTACCTTTGGCTTTTCCATTTGTCTTTCCAAGGAATTCAAGAACCTAAAGGCTCCCATCATGACTGGTTCATTTTCCTCTCCCTCTTGAGGGTTTTCCTTCGTCTCTTTATGTTGTATATCCTGATGTTATTCAAAGATCCTTGATGAGGACATTCTGCCACCTGATGAGGTCCACTGCACAAAAAGCACTTAATGTTTGGGGTGCTTCTCCCTATAGGCTTCTTAAACCCCGAGGGCTTTGTCTATGGTTGCCCAAAATTCCTTTCACGAAAGTTGGAGTAATTTCTATCTCCCCCTCCCGTATTTCCAAATATTCTTTCCGTCCCACTAAAATTCCAAGTTCTACATTCTAAATTCCTAAGCTGTTGTGTTTGCCGATAAGAATTTCCTTGGGAATTTCTTGCCCATTTGGTTGTATGACCATCCCCCTCCATGAAAGGATTGAATTTCCTTTTAGTGTCACTCTCTACATAATCCTCCACACTTTTCAACTGTAGCGATGGTTGCCTTAACATCTTTTATCCCTCTTCTTTGCAATTATTTCTTGGCCCACGGTTTTAAACCAGGCAAGAAGTGATGCACTTGGCCCCCCTCAGCCATGTCTGGTATATTGAAAATTAGGGCTGAGAATTATCGAACATAGTCTCGAATAGAGCCGGTATGTTTCAATTCATCTAGCTGAGTGCTGGTGTTAAACCCCACATTTTTATGATAGAATTGGGCTCTAAATTCTTGCTTGAAGTTATCCCAACCAACCACAAGGAACCTGCCAGCTTTTATTTCTTCCACTTTGGTTTGCCATCAAAGTTTGGCATACATGGGTGAAATTATTAACCGTTGTTCATCTGCTTCTATCTTTATTGCCTCAAAATAAAGTTCCATGTCGAATAAGAAATTATCGACAATGCCGAGTCTCGGGGTCCTTTAAAGGGAGTTGGTTTAGGAATCTTAGTTCTTCCTATAAGCATAGCTCCAAAGCCACTTATGTTAGCTAACTCTTCCACTTTCCCACTAACTGCCTATAACTTCAGACGCAAGGATTGGATAGCTTCCCTGGTGTTATCCATTAAAGCATCAAGAGCTTCTCCAATGCTCTTCTGATTCTCATTACTATCATGAGGTAAATTCTCAAGGGTCTTTACTCGAGACACCAGGTTCTCTAGCTGATTTTTCAACACATCAACATCATCGCTCCCCGAAGGGTCTACACGAGGGGTTGCCTCAAGCTCTATTGGCCGCCCCTCGAAGAAAGTAATTTAGCCAACATTGGCTTAAAAGTATCAACTTTCTTCATAATGTTCTCAGTGACATTAGCCTTTGCTGCAACGGTATTAAGTAGATCAATTTTATTCAGTACATTCTCTAGTAGGCTCACTTGGGTCACCGCAACCTCAAGTGCCTCCATTCTTTTCTCCAGCGCCTCAATGTGTGCTTATTTAGAATTATTTGCTTTGCCCACAACCGCCATTGTTAAAGAGCAAGGAATGCTCTAATACTAAATGTCACGGGCCCACAAAAGCTTCACAAAAATAGACCATCCGACGCTTATCTAGAACACCTTCTAACAAGCCAGCCTCAGGGATAGATCAATAATTCTGTAAAGGCATAAAGAAGAATATATCAGTATCCAAGTCAAAACCCTGCAACGACAACACAGTAGCCTAACAGGCAAGAGCTAGGCAACAATCACGATTCCAAGCATAACCAATATGGCACACAAATGATTATAAGGGCTACTTCTGTTATTCATCATAAAAAATAGCACATCGATTCAGATACTGTGCTCCCCAAGGTGTAGGCAGGGGGAACCTATCCAAAGGAAGTGCACACACCCAACATCTATAGTGACTACAGATCTTCGGCCTTGAGCCCTTGATGACTAGTCACTCCCCCCTAAAGAGCATAAGGAGCACAATGAGGGTTGGTAGGAGGAGACGTCATAATGTTCCACCCATCACACCTTTGGAGTTACATAAAAATAAAATAAATATGAAATATCTAAAATGCCCCTATGATTACATAATGCTACCCCTTGACATTTGACTGACGGACTAACTTTTCTTTTTTTAAGTTTTTCTTTATTATTTTTTCACCCTAAAATTGGAATTTTTTTAAAAACTACCCCAAATTGATAAAATATTTAACTTTTTGTCGTAAATTGGTAAAAAACCTGTCAATTGCATTAGTTTCTTTATATTGACTATAAAATGTAAAATTAAAAAGATGGAACAAGCTGGACCTTATTAGAATTTGTCAAATGATTCTTTTTTTTTTCTTTTATAAGAAATGTCCACCAGACTTATCATTCGATAATTATAGGACAAATACATACCTAACCCTCTGTACTTGTAGTGAACAATCTGTACTTATAGTGAAAGACTCATTGACTTCCTATACTTATGATCTGACCTTATAGACACATCAATTTGTAAAATTTAACTTTATAGACACCTCAATTTATAAAATTTGTATTCTTTAAGCACCTCCATCTTTTGCTCCATGCTCCTTAACTAAAAAAAATTCTTTTGATCCTCTCATTTTTTAACATTTTTTTATTATTTTAAGATATAATTATTATTAATATTGTTAATTTATTTACACTTATATATTCTGATTATATTGAAATTAGAATGACAAATATACTTTTTAATTTTTAAAATTAAAAATATTTTTATTTACATGCACAGACTTAAATAATGTATAATACTCGTTGCATTAATTTTTGACAAATAATTAAAATATTATTAAATATCTAATAATTGGATACGTTATTTCAAATGTAGAAAAAAATACCCTCAATCAATGTCCAACTGCTCGTTGAATTTCGCATTAGCTTGTTAAGAGAGTTGTCTTTTTCAAATTGTCATTTTTATTGAATTTATAATATTTTGGATGGGTGAAAAATAAGAAGGAAAGGAAAACAACTTGTCTGTAGGCCTCTGCCAGAATTCATTCAACAAAAATACATTTTCATTGCATTGAAATTAAATGGGAGGAAGGGTAGAATTTGGCAGCTTTGTTGAGAGATACATGCCTAGCAAAATAGATGAGTATGAAGATGATAAAAATCAGCCAAGTACATAAAGCACATTCTCATTTCACGCAACTAAAGGCCTGGTTTAACAACAGAAATTAAAGTTGATACTGTTGCAGACCATAAACATAAAATCAATTAAAAGCTGATCGCTGAATGTAATCATAAACTTGTCCAATGAAAGCAAAGTGAGTAAATAATCTTTCGTTGGTTAAAAATTAGAATTATATTTTGATAAAACAATAATAAAAATAATAGTACAATTAAGAAATATCAAAATGTTGAAAGTTGAGTAGTCTAACTGCATATCCTTCAATGCATATAAAGGTTAAAGGTTCGATCCTTACCTCTCTTTTCACTTTCAAAAAAAAAAGTTTCCATCCTCACCTCCTTTTTAATTTCAAAAATAAAATAAAATTTCATTCAAATGATGAAATTTTTTCCTTAACCGCATTAACAATTTTTTTTTTATATTTTGTAGTTATTAAAAAATGGGTTATTTGCAGCAAAAAAAAAAATTCATTTGAAGGACGATAAATGGCGATGATCAGAATAATGTGTTTTTGATTTATTAAAATGGAGGATTTTTTTTTTTTGGTCGAATGCTAAACTTCATTAACTGAAAAACAGATCAAGCAATATCATTTTGAAGTAAATTTACAAGCCTAGGTGGCATGTTGCTCCACCTTCCCTCACTGCTAAAGCTTATGCCACCATTGGAGAGCTGCACTTTTCTCTTTTGGCTTCAGCTTGCATAATCTGCCCAGTGTAAACTCTGCAGATAAATACCACTTGAGCTTCATCCTTATCCAATTTATAAGCAGTGTCGCAGTTGATTTTTATGAAATTTTCTCTCGGAGGAGTCCATCTGCAAACCTCATTGGTTTCCTCTGTTTGGCTTGAGTTCTCATGCTTTTCTTCATCTTTGCTCAGCCATTCCTTCCACTGTAGTTGTGCTTGTTTTAAAACGGTGAGTTTTGATGTAGGATAAGTGTTTGTCTAACATGTCAAATGAAAATATGTTCTGATTGCCACATAAGCAACAGCTTGCCAGATTTTACACTGGTATTTTGATTTGTAAAAGTTTGTAAATTTATAGTTTAAATTGCCAAAATTAAAAAGTTATGATTAAATTACAAAAAATACTAGAGGTCGTTTTTTTTTTTTTACAAATTACCCTTAAAAAAAATCTAAAGAACCTCTAACGACAATAATTTTAAGAGTAGTGAACGTTTGGCTGGTTGCTATGCAGTAGCACGCATTATTTTATTTTGTTTTTGTTAGATCAAATTACCTCCGAAATTCATGGGAGGTAATTTCATTTTATTTTATTTTTTTTGGTAAAATCATCACCCACCCCTTTTATTATTACCGCTTTTGTTACGGGTCCGCGTTAAATATCATTTTCCTGATCTTAATAAGAAATTTTTATAGAAAATAAGATTAAGAGTCTAACACGTGTAAAGTCCATTGACTTGCTGACTTGCTTTGTTGGGTTCAGTCAACTGTTGACTTGCCTGGTTAGGTTGCGCCAATTTCTTCAAGAAGAAATTGCATGCCCAAATTTTAACGTTCGCAGAGTCAATTGACTTGTATGCACCCTCAATCAATCAAAATCGAATTTTTTTTTCTTATTTCGAATATATATATATATATTTTTTATTTTTTTTGAACTTGAAGTATGAGAGACAAGATTTTTTTTTTTTTTTTGCAAAGAGAGATAAGAATTGATTCCTGATCTATTAATATTTTAAATTATACCAATTAGCTACTCATTTCATTCTATTTCAATTGTTTTTTAAGAAAATAGAATTTCTTCCACTCCAAATGACTTTTTTAAATTACTAATCAAAAATAAATTTTTCTTTCCAATTTTACCCATATCTTGGTTTTAAAATAAGTTTTCTATTGGAGCAATTGTAATTTACACTAACTTTTAATTTTTCAAAAAGAGGGTTATATAGTTATTTATACCTATAATTATGTCTATTAAATAGAATTTTTAATTTTTGTAACACTACCTTAAAAGACATATTGAAATGAAAGGGACAGAGTATTAAATATCTAATAATTTGATGTGTTTATTTCAAAAGTAGAAAAAATGTCCTCAATCAATGTCCAACTGCTCGTTGAATTTTCGCATTAGCTTGTTAGAGTTTTATCTTTTTCAAATTGTCATTTTTATTGGATTTATAATATTTTGGATGGGTGAAAAATAAGAAGGAAAGGAAAACAACTTGGTCTGTAGGCCACTGCCAGAATTCATTCAATAAAAATACATTTTCATTGCATTGAAATTAAATGGGAGGAAGGGTAGGATTTGGCAGCTTTGTTGAGAGATACATGCATAGCAAAAAATATGAGTATGGAGATGATAAAAATCAGCCAAGTACATCAAGCACATTCTCATTTCACGCAACTAAAGGCCTGGTTTAACAACAGAAATTAAAGTTGATATTGTTGTCGACCATAAACATAAAATCAATTAAAAGCTGATAGCTGAATGTAATCATAAACTTGTCCAATGAAAGCAAAGTGAGTAAATTGTTTGGGTGGTTGCTCAATTTTATATTTTGTTATAATTTGATTTTTAAAATTTTAATTTATTTTTAAAATAATTAATTTTTATTTTTATTTCATTAGAAAATAATTCAGCAAATTACAAATAACATTTCACGACATACAGACCAAAACTACAGCATTTGTCACATTGTCATCTACGAGAACTTAGTTCTAATTGTCAAAATTATCAGTTTGTAATATGACATATGATGAGGTTATTTTAATTATCAAGTCATAAATTTTAGCTATTTGCAAGTGAAACTAAAATTAAAAAAAAAAATTATGATCAAATAGTAACAAAATTAAAAATTGAAAAATTGAAATAAAATTTAAAAATGTTATTTTTAAATGCCAGATCTCTCAATTGGGTGGCTAAACGTTGCAATTATAATGTCTATTAGCTACTAGCTATTAACTGCTGGAAACAAACAAAACCAAACATGTCTTTAAACTGGTGTCTCTTGAGAAAGTACACATACTAATATAAAATACAAACACATGTAGTATGATATGAATATCTTGACACAATTATTTTTAAAAATTTAAAATATGGTAGGAAAAAAATATTTTAAAAACAATTATTTGTTATATTTAAAATATATAGACATATATGATTATTCAAACATAATCAATAAATTAATAACATATTAATATATTTTATAAGTACTGTACATTTTTTAAAATAATTTTTATAGAAATATAGACAGATAGTAGCAAGTGAAAAATTAATTACATGACAAAATTACATACAACTAGATGAAAGCTTTAGAAATAAATTACATATTTACA
>CATIWK010089903.1:0-15805 GCA_949634005.1 Mallotus japonicus
TCCTAATATGTTTGTCATTCTCCATATTTCAATTTGTCTGTAATCATTGCTTATTTGATAAGAAATAGATACATTTGTCTCAATGTTGAAAATCTCTTTAGCATTATAAGCAATTGTATTATGCAAGTCTGTCTTCTGTAAATGTGCACAGCACATCCCTCAGGTGCATACCAGCACCTTATGCTTTGCTCCAACCAGGCATCCCTTGCACTTGGCAACCTTAATCATGCCAAGTTCCCCTTGATACACAAGGGTAAAGCCAGGAAGTTTTCCAGAGAAACTATGATTCATCATGGTCCCACCAGATATAAATGACAAAAACTATTCTACTAATATACATCAAATAAATGTCTCCCACTCACCATTACACCATTGCAAGCAAATGGAATGCAGAAAGAACAAGTTGCAAACTCAAAACATTTAGTAATGTGACATCAAACTCATTTCTATTCTTCTGTCAAGAACATATGCAAGGTCAATGTATATATCTGTGCATGAAGGTTTATATGACTATATATTATGTAACAAAATACCTTGCTCACCCAGAAAACTGGCCTGTTTTATGTCAGTTCCAACATTACAGTGGCCAACAAACCTCTGCTTCATATCAATGACTGTCTCTGGCTGCAATATAAAAATATAAGCATGAGTTGATTGACGAACAGCACAAAGACCAAGAACTACTATGCATATTCACTTTTTCCCTGGTCTTACAAAATATAGAAATTAAATAGTCAAAGCACCAGGTCCATCCAAAGATACATGCTGGTGACTAATGACTACGGAGACTACCATGACTTGACACACAAAATCTCAGATGAAACAACCATTATCTTTCCTAAAGTGCAACAATTACGATCATGCAAGTCCAAAGAAAAATCAATTCTATTTTGAAGAATAGCAAAAAACAGCATGCAAGAACCCTATTGAAAATTCTGAAGCTTAACCTGATATGGCATGCGGTCATTTTGTGATGATGAAGGTGACCCACTAGAGCCATTTGTGCAGCTTGTTTCTCTACTTGAATCACCTCTTCGATGAATCCTCAAATTTAAACTTCCATGAAGAGTATTGGGTTCATAATCACGCACTTCATCACCCGACATTGATGTTTCAAAGTCCAATTCCAGTTCTTCATCATAATCAGAATCTTCTCTTTCATTTGGACCATCTTGTGAAGCATCACTGGTAGCCTCCGAGCGGTAAAGTATGTCACTTAATGACAATGTTCTTCCACTTCGAGATTCAGACCTCAGTGCCCCATCATTTGCGTTGTTCGCCTTTTCAGCTTCAGCTAGTCATGGAAATATTCAATTAGATAGATAAGATATACAGTCAATAGTATACAAAATGTACTGAACTCCTTGCGTGGTAAATCAAACAACTTGCCTAATGCTCTTCCACTCCCTGCATGTTGAGGAAGAAGGAAGGAAGGAAGGGGAAGGAAGGAGAGAGATAACCTCAAGCATTGATAGGAAACAGAGGGTACGAGATTTTTGTTAAAAAAATTAAGTGAAAATTCAACAAGTATCATTTGAAATCAATCGATCAACTCTAGCGAAAATTCTTTTGAAATTTTATGTTTTCTTAGTTTAAAGTGGCATGGTTGAAATCACCATGAGTCTAACACTCCGGCAAATCTCATTCCATGCATATTTTAGTTAGCTAGCTGAAAAAATAAAAATAAAAAGAGTCCAAAGAAAAAATTTCTACTGGAGAAAGGAGGTGGGGAAGGGCCAAACAAAAGGCACAAGAAATTGCAAACCACATACCTTGAGCAAGCTTCTTTTTTATGTTCTCCACCCATTCTGAAATTTCACGACCAGATCGGTCCACACATTGTGCAGCAACAGCAAAATCTAGAGCTTCTTTGTATTTTCCCAGCTGCAAGAAGTAAACAATAAGGACCAAATCATAACTGATGACCAAAATTATGAGTAGGTCATGCCAATGCCATCATAATTGCAATAGCCACTTCCTAATAGTCCCCTACTCCCCTTCCCATTATAAACTTCAGTTAGCCATGCTAAGCAGGTCACGGGAATAATAATTGCGTAGTGAAAACCAGAAACAGAATCTTCAGCGCATAAATTTAACACAGATATTTGCAATAATAAAAGAGAACAAGCACATGTCTAGAATTTGGATATCCAAATGCTACTGCCTCCAGTGTTTCAATCAGACCATACAGATATGATAAATAAAGAAAATGGTCTAAAAGAAACATGGGTGGATTCAAATGGGATCAAAAAAATAGTAGCACATTAGCACTTTATATATCCAAAAAAATTTCAAGCGCCAATAGCCACCGAGGAACATTAGACAACAGCAGACACAATTGTCTACTTGTTAAAAGTGCATGTTCAAACCACAAAATTGTGGTATTGCTAAGAAATTACCTGTGATAAAGCATCAGACATGTAAAAAAGGGCTCTAAATGAAGAGCTGTCTATTCTACGAGCACTATAGCAATCTCTTATGGCCATGTGAACATCATTTTTCCACTTCCGCTGAAACAATAAAAAGAAAAAAAGACAACTTAATAGTTTAGTTGACAATGCACGTCAAATAAATGAAATTGGAACCATATGTCTGGGAAAAAAAAAAAAGTGTTTTAAGAAACCTTAAGCAACAAGGCTGCACGCGTGCAGAGAGAGTCATGCCTAATGGCAGGACTAATATTACGACCATGCTGATCCAAAATTTCATTGCATGCTTCAATACCATAGAAAACATTTCCACCTTCCTCCAAGCATTTTTCAGCAAATTGAAGCAGCTTCCTACACTTCTGAAGCTATAACAACTACATTAGACACTAACATACGGCAGTCGAACAAGCTTTCTCAGTAATATGAGCATGACATATTTACCAAGAATAAGCAAACAAATAAAGATGTATACCGTGGAAGCAACATTGTTTTGAAAACAAAGATTACTTTTGAATACATCTGATGGCGGTGGTTGCAATTCCAAACCATTGAGAATAGGAGCAAAAGTCATTAGTTTTGAAGCATCTCCTGCAGTGTATTGCATAGAACCTCCTCCAGCTGCAAATTAACAGTTTTGTTAAATTTTCCAATGCCGATATAACCAAACTAATAATGACCACTAAGAAATAAATGCTTAAAAAAACATTTGTGATACAATAATTCATCTCACAAAAATGGACCAACGTATTAATGTTGTATGTCATATTGTAAGCTGTCACTCCAACTTAAAATTGATATTGGAAGCAAAACATTATTTAAATATCTATAAGAGGAATTCAACAATAAGATTGAGTAATATAATAACTTTAAGCTGAAGAACACAAAGCATGACTCACTGTTACGACTACAAAAAAGGCTAACCTCATAGGGCGAAGAAGCATACCATGATTATTAACATTCATGAGGTAAACATGCTCTCCACTGTAACTGAGTAGAACCTCATCTCCACTTGGACTAAATGTAACATGAGTTAGGTGAAAACCCGAGCGTCCCTGAAAAGAAAAGAGACTAAGCCTCACTTGTGTGATGATACATGCACCCAAAAGCTTTTCTGAAATACTAACTTTAGCAAGAAAAACATGATGTCCAAACCCCAAAACCTTATACAGTGATTTTAAGAATACATATGAATGAATTCTGAAAAATCTTAATAGCCTAAACCTTTCATAACTTGAAATGTTAAAATTATACCATGTTCCTTCCTCTATTTCCTTTTGTTGCCCATCCAATAAAACATACAAATAAAATGAGATCATAAGCTTCAAGATGAAAACAAAAGAGTAGCAATTAAATAGTTAAGTTCACAACATACACGTTCAGAAAGATGCATGGGGCAAAAATAGTTAACACAAGGTGGCGGTGGCATCCTTTTCCTACAGGAAGTCAAAGGAGGCAGCATCCTTCTATCATATAGACGTGCAAAGGCATCACTGGAAGCATAAAAATGAGAAATTAGACCAAACAATAAGCGCAATAAGGTTAAACATTCTGCAGTCTGATGATCTGGTTAGCACCTCCCACCAACTAGGAGCAAATGAGGCCGACTAGCACTGATGTCACAAGACTTCAAAGCAAGGTTTTGCTTAGGAGGATCAACTAGTGACCTCTTGGCCCCACACCGCAAGTCAAGCTGTCAACAAATACTAAATGTGAAAACGATTATCAATATGATTAGGGGTAACAAGATCATAAACAAGATGTTCAATATACGAAACACAAAATAAACTCAATTTAACCGAACTTCACAAACATTCTTGCATAGAACACATAACTACCAATCTGCAGGAGACCAAATAACAATACTCAAGTAAACATTTACTAAGGTCAAATACACCCATGACCTATATGACTTTGCGACCAAATACACTAGATCCATAAATCATAAGAATCAGCCTCATGGCAATCCATCCAATTGATATATCACTAGTGTAGAAGTAAATTCCTTTTGGGGTAACTAGTGCATGATAACACTGAATGAGCTTCAAAAGTCATGATAGGATAAATCCTGTGAGCTACAGTTTAAGTTGGAAATGGAAAACAGATGTTCAGAGATTCCATACTTTAAAATCTAGCAGCCCAGGTAAAATCTGCAGTTTTGTCACTCTTGGAACCCTCTAGTAAAAGCATAATGCAACATAAGCTAGCATTCCAAATCCATATTGATAAACATGTGGATTCAGACTATCCTATAAAGAAAATCACAAGGCATTTCATTTAAGTCGTTCTTCCTTTCTCTCCTGGTTACTATAGAATGGAAGAGCCAACCATACTGACAAAAAAGAAAAAATTATGCATAGACAATCTGCAGTTCCCAAGCATGTTAAGGTAATAAAAAAGACATTGTAATGAACAAAACATGAAAGAACAAGAAGCTTCATCGTATATGCTAATATCCAAGCTGCAGTACAGCAAGAAAACCAAATCCTCATCATAGGCAGTGGGGAATTTCCAAATTTATATAACTCACTAGAACATTACGACATTCTTGAGGAGAAGATCCAGCTGGTGGACAAGAAGAACCCTCCCGAAGGTCATGCTGTCTCAGTGTCCCATCTTCACTTGCACTCCAAACAACATTGGGGTTCCCAATTTCAACCTGCAATGCAAGAGAATGCAGATTAAGTTAGCAAAAGCAAGCAAACTAATTTACTTTTCAAGTGAATCCAGATATTAAAAAAATTGAATTTATTTTTGTATTCATGTTATTTCAGCCTTCTAAGTCCCTGTGTTAGTCCTCTTCCTGATGATATCTTACCGCTAGTTTTTTTACTCTTTTAGTGTGACATTGATACATTGCTAAAGGAGCAATGGCATTATCATCTGGCCCTCTCCCACTCAAGCGAGACAAATTAAACAACCGAACCTGGGGAGAAGACAAAGCATAAAAAAAAAAAAAACCATCAAGGTTATTTTACCAATATATCTAGCCTAATACAAACAACATCCACTTTTAATTTCAATTTCTCAGAAAATTACTTCTGCATCTCCAGCTCCAGAGACAACGAGCTCATCCGACGTTTCAGGAATAAATTTTGTACAGAAAATGTTCGTAGAGTGCCCAGTATCTATAGAATGCAAAAGTTTTCGACCACTATAGCTCCATATGTTAACCTGCATAAAAAATTGAAGCATTATCCACCAATATGCAACTGTTTGTGTGTCCTCACATTTGAGCCCGTGCATTTTAACACATGCCACATAATTATGAGTATGCAGTGAGGGCAAATGGATCCAAACCTCTTTGTGTGTGCACTGCAGGCATGCATGTGTATGTGAGAGTTTTTAAGCATGCATAGTGATAGGCATGTCATACAAATCATGAAGTAGGTGACGTTGGTTGCAGCTTATCAGATGCAAAAAACATTTGCACATAAACACACATCCATAAATGTATTCAATTTTCTTTCCTTCCATGCTTAGATAAAAAATCTTTAGAAGTACCATACCCGAGTATCATCTGATCCAGAAATCAAGAGTGAACCTGTAGAATTCCAAGCTATAGCATTGACACAACCCTGATGCCCCTGTAAGGAGGAAGGAAAAAAGAAAAAAAAAAAACACTTGAGATGACAATTTAACTGAAATTAAAATTAGTTTCCAGTAAGAAAAAAAAATGCTTTATCTGTGAAGATAGATTTACATGATATCCAAAAAAATTCACTATAGAATGAAGTGATAAATGATATTGGTTCATGAGCGCAACATTGCCGCTAGGGGTGTAAACGAGCCGAGCCGAGCCGAGCTTTGGTTAGCTCGGGTTTGGTTTGTTTATAAACGAGCCGAGCTCGAGCCGAGCTTGCTATCCTACATGGTGTTCACGAGCTGTTCGCGAGCTTAAACGAGCCTAAACTAATCTAAAGAAATTTTAAAAAATACAAATTATAAATTAAAATTATACATTTAAAAATTAAAAATAAATTATTTATTAAATAAATTACAATATATTTAATAAAATTTATGATTTTATTCTAATAATATATTTTTTAAAATATTTTTTACAATATGAATTTATATATTATATATCTAAAATCAAATTACTAAATATAAAAATTTCGAGTTGGCTCACGAGCTTCTATTCGAGCCTGTTCGCGAGTTTTACGAGCCGAGCTTTATATAGTTTGAGCTCGGCTCGTTTATTAAACGAGCTTCAGTATACGAGCTCGAACGAGCTTTTATCGAGCCGAACACCGAGCTACTCGCGAGTGGCTCGGCTCGTTTATACCCCTAATTTTAACGCGATTCACAACATTTGTAATATCATCCACTCCTAATAAAATAAATAAATAATTATTTATAATTAAAATAAATAATATATATATATTATTTAATTATAAATTATAAATTATTTAAATTTATAAATTATAATTATATTATTATTTATTTAATTATAATTATAAATTAAACATTATTTAATTATATTAATTATTTTATTTATTATAATTATTTTATTTATTATAATTATTTTATTTATATATATATATAAGTAAATGTGCATGCAAAGAAATATGGGAGGAGAAATGAATTACAACCCTTTTCACACAAGCAATAAAAATAAATAAAAGTAAATTCGCATGCAAAGAAAGGAAGGAGGAGAAATGATTACAACCCTTATTCACACATAAAAATATATATAAATGAAAATTTAATCTAACTAAATTAGCACTATTCAATTACTAAATCCTGGAAAAAAAATAAATTAATTAGTCTACCAAATAAAAACCTACAAAAAAATTTAAGAAGTTAGTTTATGATTAACACAAAATTAATTGGAAAATAAATTAAATAAAACTCATAAAATAAGGTTCAATCAAATCTAATAAACCATCAAATTAAAATCAAGCTAATATTAAAATTTATTAAGAATTTAATAATATTTATTCAATTTAACTAAAAAACCTAAATAATCACTGACAACATTTTAAATCTCCTAATTCCTATTCAATTAACCAAATACATTGCAAAAATAATTCAATTTAAATCACCAACATAAAAATATAAATATAAATAAAACACTACTAAAATCAAATAAATTATACTACAAAATTTACCACTTAAATTGCTCAATAACTAACAATTCAACAAATATTATTAACTAAATTTATTAAAATTACTTTATGAAACTAAGAAACAAAAACTAAATCTGAAATTAATTACAATAGAAATAACCAAATTTACAAAATTAATTAAAAGATAAATGATAATCTGATCTAATATTCCTACTTAATCTAATCACTACTAATTAATAGTAAATAAAAAATAAAATATACAACATAAATCACACAAAATCGTAGAATGAAATAATAATGATAAAATAAAATATAAGACAAAAATAAAATGAAGTGATAATAAATAATAAACAATAAACTAAACAGAAATAAATAGACAAAAATTAAAATAAAAATAAAAATGAATTAAAATAAAAGAAAGAAAATGAAATACAAATAAAATAAGGAATAAAAACAAAAGAGCTAATACAATAAAGAGCAAACAAAGGGGCGGCAAGAAAAGAAAATTTGAATATGCACCAGTGCTATGCAACAGTGCAAGAAGAGAAAGAAAACATTCAATAAACAGTGCTACGCACTGTTACACCATTTTTTGTTTAAGAAAGTAAATAAATAAACAAGAAAGGAAAAATGGAGGGAAGCATGTGTCTTTTTCGGGAGGAAGAGAAAGCACCCGCTTCCTCCCTCTGTATTTTAAACAAAACTTGTTTTTGTTTAACAAAGAAATTTAAGAGTTTGTTTGGTTCAAATGAATTACATAAATATTTGTAGAATTCATTTGTAAATTCAAATAAATATATTTGGTTTAAATAAAAAATTTTTAAAATTTATTTTGAATTCCAACTTTTTAATTTTGTAAAATTGTTGGAAATTAAATCAATTATTATTAATGAAGTATATTTGATTTAAATGAATTTGGAATTTTTTTTAAATGAATTTGGAATTCATTTTGTGAGAATACAATGAATTTCTTAATGGAATTAAACCAAACAAGAGGTAAAGGAAGATAAAATTGAAAGTAAGAAAATTGAGAACGAAAAGGAGTAAATAAAAAATCAACGTAATAAAACAAATCAATTAGAATAAAATATCTACCCTCAGATCACTGCCTATTAAGAGAAGCTCCAGTTGACAGTAATGATATTTGATTTTGGCTAATTGCCAATTTCCAAAAAACATAGGGTGTAACCAAAAAATCCTTTTCTTTACAATTCTTTTTTTCTTTTCTTTCCACAAACCAGCTTTTTAATTGTTTTCCTCTATGTGTTATTTTTTTTCTTGAGCCTCCTCCTTTTCCTTTTCTTTCCTCTTTTTATTTCTTCTTCTCCCCTCCCTTCTGTCTCTTCTAGCTCTCTCTATTTTCTCTCCAACTGCCTACCATTCTCTCCACTTCTAAAAAAATCTCCCCTTTTTCTCTAACGTAAACAAAAATCTTAACTTTTTTTAATTTTTTTATTCTTTTGTGCCAAGCCCATTTTAAAGTACGTTGGGTTTAAACTCCTTTCTTTTTTTTTTTTTTGCCATTACTTCAGTGGGCTTGTCATTTAGGCTTTTCATCATTGGGCTTCTTTTGGTTTCTGATTGGCCAAAATCGAGTGTGAACAATTTGCCTCATACTTTTTTAAAAATTGAAATGCAAACAATAAAATAAGATTTATAAAAAAGCAAAGATGCAAACAATCACAATAATATAAAATTTTTGAGCCATATGTCTGTGAGAAGAAAACAAACAGATGTACTGTCAACCTTATAATACAACCAGAGAAGTGAAATTCTTATTCTTCGATTAGCAAACTTTGCCTTATGCACTGTTGATCTCGGGGTACAACTCGAGAGGTGAAATTCTGATACTTCAATCAGCAAACTTTGCCTTATGCACCGTTGACCTTGGGGTACAACGTAAGAGGTGAAATACTGATACTTCGATCAGCAAACTTCACCTTATGCACCGTCGCCCTCGGGGTACAACCCTAGAGGTAAAATACTGATACTTCGATCAGCAAACTTTGTCTTATGCATCGTCGACCTCGGAGTACAACCTGAGAGGTAAAATACCAATACTTCAATCAACAAACTTCGTCTTATGCACTGTCGACATTGGGGTACAATCCGAGAGGTGATATATTGATACTTCGATTTGCAAACTTCATCTTATGCACCGTCGTCCTTGGGGTACAACCCAAGAGATGAAATATTGAAAATAACAATCTCATCACACGAGATGAGAGCCTTATAGCTAATTCCGGCTTCAGTCGAGGTCAACTGAAATGTGCCATAGCCTCTGAGGCGTCAGATAAGGTTAATCAAAATAAATCTTATAACCTCTCGAGTGTCAGACAAGGTCAATCAAAATGTACCATATAACCTCTAAGGTGTTATGCAGGGTCAATCCAAACAAGCCATGTAGCCTCACAAGCATCAGGCAAGGTCAATCAAAATGTGCCATATAGCCTCTGGGGCATTAGGTAGAGTCAATCTAACCAAGCCATGTAGCCTCACAAGCATCAGATAAGGTCAATCAAAATGTGCTATATAGCCTCTGGGGCATTAGGAAAGGTCAATCAAAATGTAGCATATAGCCTGTGAGGCGTCAATAAGGTCAATTAAAATGTGCCATATAACCTTTAGGTGGCAAACAAGGTTAATCAAAATGTACTATACAGTCTTTAAGGAGTCAGGCAAGGTTAATCAAAATGTGTCATATAGCCTTTAGGACGTCACGCAGGGTTAATCCAAACAAGCCATGTAGCCTCGTAAGCGTCAAACAAGGTCAATCAAAATGTGCCATATAGCCTCTAGGGCATCAGGCAAGGTTAATCAAAATGTACCATATAGCCTTTGAGGCGTCATATAGGGTCAATTAAAATGTGACATATAGCCTCTAGGGCATCAGGTAATGTCAATCAAAATGCGAAGGTATAGCCTCTGAGGCGTCAGGTAAAGTCAATTAAAATGTGTCATATAGCCTCTTAGGCGTCACGCAAGGTCAATTTAAATAAGTCATATAGCCTCACAGACGTCAGACAAATTAATTAAAATGTACTATATAGCCTTTGGGGCGTCAGGTAAATCATTATAGCAGGAGTGCATCCTATGCATTCGAGCTAGCTTACCTCTTAAGAAAACACATTCATAAAAAGTTCAAAACTGGTGTATGCATGATGGTGATCTTTAGAAGTTTTTGAAAGTGATTTTACAAGACAATCTCATACATTGTATGTAATATTTACAGAAAGCATGCATTATTTTAATGCATTAGCATGAGATTTGAAAGAGAAATTCTTAAAGCACATAGACTGAAGAGCAGCAAAAGGATTTAAGCCTCCCTATAGAACTTAGCACCAACTACTCTAACACTGGGCATCTTTTCAATATAAAGCTCTCTCAGAGATCGTAGCAACCAAGTTTTTGGCAAGCATGTGCATTTCTCACAATCCTCCAACCTTATGACAACTAAATTAAAGTATCAAGGATCCCCCACACAAAATGGAAAACTTGCCCCTCCATAATTCGACACCCGCAACTCTTACAAATCAACATGGGCCTGCAACCCTTCAAATAACTCCCCATGAAAATTATCATCTCCACTATGGTTATGTCCCCAATCTACGAAAAAAAATATGAAGATCCTTCTTTTTTTCTAAGTTGGCCTCCCTTCCATCCAAAGCACTGGTTGCGTTATTTAATATTGAAATGAGAAGTTCACCTCGAAAATAATTTAGGTTCTTCAGGAATATTAGACTTGTTCCACAAACTTTTTCCACTACAAATTTAGGGAACTTCTCAGGTTCACCAAATCCTTCACACCTAATGGCAGCTCATCTATAGGTGTTCCTCTAATATCAAGATGACATAAATTGATAAAGTTTTCCATTCTTGATGAAAATGTTTTGAGCTTTCGATAAAATCCCAACAGAAGTGTCTGCAAGTTGCACAGTGAAGTTGTCGACTCATGTAAACTTCTAATTTCAATAAAGGAAAGGGCAAGATACCTTAAGTGCTTCAAATCACCAATTGATTCTAAAAGCTCAAAAATTTTGTAGCCCTTCAAGCATAGCACTCTCAGATATGGTAAATTTGGTAACAAATTAAATACATATTTTGTAATTCCACTTAGTGATAAAGGCAAGAAAGTTATCAAATGCGGTATACTGTAAAAGGGTTCCAATTATTGCTTGCTGTCTTCATCAATAATATAGGAGGAAAGATAAACTTTTTCTCTTACCGATTGCCCATTAGCGGGTGCATCCTCCAACCTCAAGTATGTCCCTTCAGTAACCATCTGTGTCAGATCATTAACCAGATCATGCATCGTAAATTTTGATCCATCACTATAACCACTTGCTACTTGAAAGAATGATCTTGATATTAAGTCGTGGAAGCACTCATGACCCACATCTTCCATATGCTTCCCATCCTTCATTTGGTGAATCAGACCTTCCGCCATCCATAAAATAACTAGCTCAATTTCCTCGAACTGATAATTCTTAGGAAATATTACACAGTGTGAATAACACCTTTTCAAATGCGAAGGTAGATTATTGTAACTCAATATAGACAAAATAAAAGAGAATTTCTGAAATATTTTTATGTATCATTTCACTAAGAGAATTACAATATATAGATATCAAGAATGATTTGATCCCTTAATACTAGGGTCTAATATAGTAAGCATAATCAGATCCCTTAATCCTAGGCCTATTATAGGAAGAAATACAATAGTAATTACAATAAGAATATATACAGTAAAAGTGACAATCCCATAGTGGTAATCAGGGGATATACAGCTACGAAAAAAAACTAAACAAGGAAAGAAGAATATATTGACAAACCTTAGCATATGAAATATGTTACTGTTATCCAAGCTCCTTATATCATTGTTCAATATATCTTTCTATCTGTCTACCAATTTTGAGAGTAGAAGGCCTTCCAGAGTCTGTGGAGCTAGAGGCAAGCTAACACACTTGCTTACTACCTTTCTGTGAATGTTTTTAAGATTTTGTTATGTTCCAAAGCTTTCACTCTCAAACGTATGGCTCGTAAACAAGCTCCAACAATCATCATCATAAAAGTTTTTCAAAGTGGGAAACTTAATTGTTCCCATATTTTTTGCAACAACTTCACTGCGTGTTGTCACAATTATTCTTTATCCTGAGACTTCATTCATAAATAGGACTAGTAAAGCACACCAATCTTTATAACACTCATTCCAAATATCATCTAAAATAATGAGGAAATTTTTCCTAGCTAATTCCTTGCACAGATCAAACAGAACTTGATTAAGTTCCTTTGACTCATAAGGCCATGAAGTAATTGACTCAAGAATAGTTTTTGTTATCCTTATAATATCTTATTCATTAGATACACACACACATAAGCTTTAGCATAAAAAATTTGCAACACTAATAAATCATTGTAGCTAGGTCGGGCAAGTGTTATTTTTCCCAATCCACCTATCCCAACAATAGGAAGCACACCAAATTTTGCAGCAATCGCGTCTTCCCTCAAAATCAGGTTAAGAATCTTCATTTTATCTATGTTTTGATCATATACTTGAGGTTTATCATGCAAACATGTACTTAGCGGTCGTTGTCATGCCTTACGAGAATGCCCTCTAGCTATCTCTTGCAAATTGAGATCATTTTTTTGTCTCATAATTTCTTTTAGTCTGACTATAATGTCATTTAATTTTGAATCTATCATAGAATTGAACTTTAAAGTACTAGAACTGAAATTAGTACAAAACTTTAGAATGGATATTCGAACTTTACCTTGACCTCCTCCCTTTAACTTTTGCTGCAATGAGTTTGTGGTAAACTCATCGTCCTGGATGAGTTTAGCACAGAGTCATTACAGTGAAAGTTGAAAGGAGGAGCTCAAGCCAGTAAAGTTAAAATCTTTATTCTAATGTTTTTTACCCATTTTAGTCCTAGAACTTTAAAGTTCAATTCTAAGATAGATTTGAAGTTAAAGGAGATAACAGCTAGACTAGAAAAAACTACGAGACAGAAAAATGACCTCAATTTGTAAGAGATAGTTGGTAGGCTTCTCGTAAGGCAAGGCAACGACCACCAAGTACATGTTTGCACAATGATCCTCAAGTATACGGTCGAGATAAAGATAAAATGAAGATTCTTGACCTGATTTGGAGGGAAGACGCAACTGCTGCAAAAGTTAGTGTGCTTTCCATTATTAGAATTGGTGGGTTAGGTAAAATAATATTTGCCCGCCTTATCAACAATGATTCATCAGTGCAGCAAAATTTTTATGCTAAAGCTTGGGTGTGTGTATCTTATGAATATGATATTCTAAAGATTATAAAAACTATTTAAGAGTCGATTATATCACGGCCTAGCAAGTCAAAGGAATTTAATCAAGTTCAACTTGATCTGTGCAAGGAATTAGCTGGAAAAAAGTTTCTCATTGTTTTAGATGATATTTGGAATGAGTGCTATGAAGATTGGTGTGCTTTACGAGTCCCATTTATGGATGGAGCCTCAGGATGCAGAATAATTATGACAACACGCAATGAAGTTATCGTAAAAAATATGGGAACTATTAAGTTTCCCTCTTTGAAAAAGCTTTTGGATGATGATTGTTAGAGCTTGTTTACAAGCCATACGTTTGAGAGTGGAAGCATTAGAACAGAACAAAATCTTAAAAATATTCATAATAAGGTAGTAAGCAAGTGTGCTAGCTTGCCTCTGGCTGCTCGGACTCTGGGAGGTCTTCTAAGCTCAAAATCGCTTGATAAATGGGAAGATATATTGAACAGTGATATCAGGAGTTTAGACAGCAGTAACATATTTCATGTGCTAAGGTTTATCAATATACTCTTTTTTCCATTTTTCATTTTTTACAACTGTATATCCCTTGATTATCACTCTAAGATTTTTCATTATTGATGTATATATTCTTGTTGTAATTACTGATGTATTTCTTCTAATAATAGGCTTAGGATTAAGGAATTTGATTATGCTTACTATATTAGACCCTAAGATTAAGGGATTTGATCATTCTTGATGTCTATATGTTGTAATTCTCTTAGTGAAATAATACAGAAAAACATTTCAGAAAATTCTCTTTTATTTTATCTAGGTTGAGTTATAATCATCTACCTTCGCATTTGAAAATATGATTTTCAGACTGTGCAATATTCCCTAAGAATTATCAGTTTGAAGAAATTGAGCTAGTCCTTTTATGGATGGTGAAAGGTTTGATTCACTAAATGGAGGATGGGAAGTATACGGAAGATATGGGTCGTGAGTGCTTCCACGACCTAATATTGAGATCATTCTTTCAAGAAGCAAGTGGTTGCAGTGATGGATCAAAATTTGTGATGCATGATCTAGTTAATGATCTAGCACAGATGGTTGCTGAAGGGATATACTTGAGGTTGGGGGTTGTACCCACTGGTACTAAGAGAAAGATTTTGTCATTCCTCCTATGTTATTGATGAAGACATCAAGCAAAAATTGGAACCCTTTTACAGCATACCGTATTTGAGAACTTTCTTGCCTCTATCATTGAGTGAAATTTCAGAATATGACGTATTTTACTTGACAAGTGATGTATTTAATTTGTCACCAAATTTACCATATTTGAGAGTGCTATGCTTGATGGGCTAAAGAATTTTTTAGCTTCCAGTATCAATTGGTGATTTGAAGCACTTAAGGTATCTTGATCTTTCCTTTACTAAAATCAGAAGTTTACCTGAGTCGATAACTTCATTGTGCAACCTACAGACTCTTTTGTTGAGATTATGTCGAAAGTTGAAAAAATTGCCATTAAGAATAGAAAACTTAATGAATTTATGCCATCTTGATATTAGAGAAACACATATAGATGAGCTGCCATTAGGTGTAAAGGATTTGGTGAGCCTGGGAAGGCTCCTCAAATTTATAGTAGGGAAAGTTTGTGGAGCAGGTCTAACAGCCCTGAAGAACCTAAATTCTCTTTAAGGCGAACTTCTCATTTCAAGATTAAATAATGCAACTAGTACTTTGGATGGAACCGAGGCCAACTTAGAAAAAAAGAAGGATCTTCATATTTTGTAACTAGATTGGGGACATAACCTCAGTGAAGATAAGAATTTTTATGGGGAGTTACTAGAGGGGTTGCAGGCCCATGTTGATTTGGAAGAGTTACGGGTAAGGAATTATGGAGTTGTATGTCACACCCCGTCTCACGTAGCCCGAGGTGGACAGTTAGTATCTCATCTCGTCTCACATAGCCCGAGATGGACACTAAAAACAACCATTCCACAAAACTCTTAATCAAATCCACTCTAGATATAATGGCATTTGTAAA
>CATIWK010089957.1:0-10063 GCA_949634005.1 Mallotus japonicus
TAGAGATTGAGGGCATTATGAAGGATAAGGAGATGCTTATTCATCATGATTGTACTAACAACTTTAATCCTTATTTTTCTAGTGTTTTGAAAGTTGTTTTGCAGAGCTGCTTTATGTCATATAAAGATCCATTTGATGATGTTGTTGAAGTACCTTATTCCTACAAGGCAATCTATGGAGTCTTCGCTCATTGCAAGAAGAACTTGAGATATTCATGTTTCAAGTTTAAAAGGAAGCAACCAGAATTCAAAGCATACAAGTTTGTGAATAGAAGTTCTATGTTCCAAGTATGCAATCAAGTTCAAGTTATGTTGAAGCTACTTGTGTGGATCATCATATTAAAGGGGAAGATTTCAACCAAGGAGTTTGTATTTGACCCTGGAGGATTTATAAATTTACTAACTTAGAAGATGTCTATGATTCGAGGACAAATCATCTTCAAGAGGGAGGGAATGATAAGAATAAGGACAACGAAGTTCAAACAAGCATTGAATTCAATTGTTCTCTACTTTATGAGCAAAATGGTGGATTCGACCTCAAGTACAGGCATGGGGCTGAATGATGAAGAATTCAAGCTAATTAGTTTAATTTCCTATTCTGAAATTAACTAGCTTGAATTTGGACGAATTTTAAGGTTATTTTCTATTTTGGAGTCAATAAGAAAGATTCAAGAAGATTCTAGAAGATTTGAGAAGATTCAAGGATATTCCAAGTCAAAGTCAACAAGTCAAGGTCAAAGTCAAAGAGTCAATAAGTCAAAGTCAATGGTCAACATCCTATTTGACATGTGACATGGCATGCTTAGTTGTCATGAGTTGTCATTTTACTTAGTTGTTATGAGTTGTCATTGTGTTTAGTTGTCATAAGTTGTCAATTTGACTTTTTAAAGTTTAGTTGTCATTAATTGTCATTAGTTGTCATATTTTTAAAGGAATCTTTTTTATTTAAGGATTTCCTTTATAGGAGTCTTTAGGAATAAGTAAGAAAACCTATTCCTTCAAGGATTAGGATGTTTACATGCCTATATAAAGGCCATAGCAATGTAAAACGAATTTATATATATGAAGTTTTATGAATTAAATTCAATTCTTGTGAGGTTAAAGTCCTTTTCTTTTGTTCTTAAAAGAACTTAGTGAATTTATCAAGTGAAGGCTTGGTGCATTCAAACCTAGTTTAATTTAGACTTAAAATTAACTTAGTTAATCTGAGGTTTATATTAAACAACCTTTAATTCTTTATAATTAAGGTTCTTAAGTACATGTTATTTAAGGGTCTTGTTAGGAATTAGAGTTTTCCTTTGCTTGGTTTATGAACGATCCTTGGCAAGGTTATCAAGATTGAATACGGGTTTGGTACAAGTTAACCACGATCGTATCACTCTGTTGTTTTTATGGGGCTGTCTATGAAATCTAAATTTGAAAAATACTGGGGTGATCCTCAGAAAATGAATACTCTAATATTTTTTACAAATATATTTGATCCTCGAGATAAGCTTAAATATATGGAATATTCACTCAAGCAAATGTATGATAAAGACACTGGATTGATTGTCTATGTCATTCTGAAATCTAATATGTTTGCCTTGTTTGATGAGTATGTCCTATTGTATTCCAATGTTTTTGGTGGAAGCAATTATGAGCCAATTATTTCTGCTGACCCATCTGATCTGAGTGTGCCTGGGAAATCTATGTCTTTGTTAAAAGCAAAATTTAAAAAGCATAAAATGGAAACTGGTGGAAGCTTTGGCAATAAAAAAACAGAATTAGATATATATCTATTTGAGGATGTTGTTGAGGAAGATGATTCCTTTGATGTCCTAAGATGGTGGAAAGTGAATTCAAATAGGTTTCAAATTCTGTCTAGAATGGCACATGATGTGATTGTTGTCCCTATTTCAATTGTGGCATATGAAAGTGCTTTTAGCACTAGTGGCCGTGTTCTGGATGTTTTCAGGAGTTCTTTGACTCCAAAGATGGTGGAGGCATTAATATGCACATCTGATTGGCTCAGAATGGCTAATAAGCCCATCTCAGTTGAAGAGACCCTTGATGATTTGGAAAAATTTGAGAGAGGTGAATATGAATTTAAAATTAGCTATTTCCTTTTTATTTGTATTGTTTACTGCTAATTTAATGAAGTTTAACTAATCTTGTGTTCATTTGTTTACAGATCTTCCAAACCAAACAACAATTGGCCCTTCTTACATCAATAACAGGCTAACTTGATCTGACTCTCCATTAAACAAATAATAACTTAACACTATCAACAAATTTTATGTTTGATTTTTTATTTCATTCAATTCCATACATGTGCCTGACTGCCTGTCTATTTCCATTGCATGATTGCTGTCAGTGGATGCTTGCTGCTTTACTTGATTGTTGTTGGTGGATGCTTGTCCCTGTGTGATGCTTTGCTTGATTTTGTGGGGCTTTTGAATCTGTTCTGTCTGTTTCTGTGACCAACATGATGTGCAGACTCTTTGTTGAGGTGCCCATGTTTCTGTTGTAATGCATGTCCCTCTGTGCTGCCTTGCTTGATTGTTTTGTGCATTAGAATCCTATTGTGCATGTTTCTGTGACCAACATGATGTGCAGACTTTTTGTTGAGGTGCCCATGTTGTTGTTGTAGTTCATGTGCATAATTTTTGAGGCAATGAGGAAAGCTTCCACCCTATGTATTCTGACTATTACAATAGTGCATGCATAAGTTTCTTTGGTTGCTTACTTTTGAATAGCTATCTTACTTTTGAATAGCTATCAGAAATGTGGTTGCACCATTGCATTGATTGATACAAAGTAGCCTCAGCCTCATTTTTAATTTTATTTCTTTCATTTTTTACTGTCTTTTGTATTCTATTTTCTGAGCCTCATTTTGCCTTTTCTTCTATTTTTTTTCTTTGTAGGGACTTGTATTTTAGAGACTGCCTCACCAAAATTCTTTTGCCAGCTGCCTGCAATCTTGGTTTTTTTTTTTTTGTGATTATGCAAGCATATACATAAATTTTTTTGTACAGTCTGCCTCATTTTTTTGTAAACAGCAGACATTTTTTTTTTTGTATAGATATTAGATAGTGTGAAGTGAAGGTCCATTAATTTTGTGATATATGGACTTAATTTTTTGTAATGTACAGGCCTTGCACTTTGTATGTGGGCCAAAATTATTTTGACAAGGTATTATGTTTATGTTCTTCAGTTTTAAGTGTAAAAAAATTTGAAGTATGTGCAAAATTTTGTTGGGCTTTCATTTTTTTAAAGCCCATCCCTTAGTGGCCCAAACCGGAATTATTTTCGAAACTGAACCAAAGAAACTGAATTACTTTCTAAAACGAATCGATCGGTTAACATTCTCACATCGGTTCAGTTCGGCTTCCAAATACACAACTTCAAAACCGGTTGATTTCGTCTACCTGATAACCGAACCGACCGATGCTCTCCCCTACACATGTTTAACCTCACCACCTATAATATCTTGAATTTTATGTTTTCAATTTTCTTTTATCCTTCTTATTTCTCTAATATAATTTTCTTTTTCTTTTCTTTTTCCATGGTACATTTAGTTCACCAAATAGAAAGAGTAAAAAGTTGAGTGTTTAAATTGTGTGAATGATCGTCCAGGCCTCTTGGCCTGGATGGTAAAGCATCCATCTAAGTGATGCTAACATGTGGGTTCAAACTCATGGTCTCCCCCTCCCCTCTAACATTCTAACAACTTTGGTAAAAAAAAAGAAAAAAAAATTGTGTGAATGATCTTATCCAACGGTCAAAAATGTTAGCTATGCATTTTTTTTCCATTAAAGGAAGGCAAATAGACACATTACAGAGGGCACATTCTACTTCTAGCAACACCAATTACATCCCCTGACAGCAAATTAACAAAGATCAGATGGAGGGTCTCCAGGAATTGCATTTTAACTTAAAAAAGAGTTTCATTTTAACTTAAGTGTTGACACAGCTCTGTTCGTTTTGAAATAGTGTTCCCAAAACTCAAACTTTCTTTGTGTTTCCTGACATCCAAACAAAACGTAGCGAATTTCACTTCTCTGCTTTTCATTAAACAAGCAAACTTGAGTGACAAGAGCCAAAGAGAAAGCTGAGACAATGTCAAGCAGAGGAAACAAGAAACCAAAGGTGATAGAAGGAGGAAAGAGATTAACAAGGCTGCAAGCATCCAAGCTCAATATTGATGCTCAAGATGCTTCCTTTGCTACTACCCCAGTTTATGGCAAAAAGGTAACAACTTTCGACATTAGACTGGGATTGTTGTGTTTTTAGCTACAGCAGTGCTTCAAAGTTCGACCTTTACAAGGGTGTTCTTGGTTTCTTTAGTAGTAGAAGCATGACCCAGAAGAAAAGGAACATAAAAATTTCTACTTTATGGTTTTTCTGTAATTTTTAACCCATTTCTCTCGTTGGAGCGGAAAAAACTTTTGGTTTGGGGTTTTCTTTTTCTTTTTCCTTTTGGTTTCCCCTGTTGTTTGGTTTCTGAGGAAGTATCAGAAATATAATGAATGAAAATTGAGAGGATGCGTATTTTGCAAGTTAACTTTAGATTCACCACACGGATGGTTTTATGTTTTAAAGCTGTGGAGATCTTGATAAAGTTTCATGCTTTAATGTTGAACACCATGTTTTACATGCAAAATGAGTTGAATCTGTTCTGTAAATGCCCATGGCTGAACAGCAATATGTTCTTTGGGTGACATTATTTAAGTTGGTGAGCAATTGGGTGATAGGGAATGAGATTTAATTAGTTACTTTTCAAAAAGCCAACATCTTTCTTGATGTAAATTTTTTATAATGCTGATGCCAACATTTGACAAGTTAATGTTGTTTTTGGGAACTGAGTTGAATCTGTTCTGTATATGCTTACAGCTGAATGGATTACTTTTTTGCGGTTTATATTCTTCAATTGTTATCCCGTTTTGCATCATTTGGTGAACAATGGAAAAGAACAGCTCCGTCGATGAATGTAAAAGGCTCACAACATGCTAAAGTTTCTAACAATGCTGTGTGGTGGTCTGGTGGAGGCTTACAGCATGTAACTTGCACGATCCAACTGTATATATGACGTTTTCAGTATTGTTGATGTCTTGATCTGAAAGTATAATGCTGATCTGATTGATTCGTTCTGCAGGCATCTTCTTGGATACCAACATCATCTCCTGCTTACCATAAGTCAAATGTTGAAACGTTCCCCGAACAACATGCCTTTTCACTTCCAGATAAGGGGTTGAAAGAAGCAGGAAATGTTAGACAAGCAACCCCAGGAGCACCAGATGTTGAATAGATGACAACTCAACTAGTGATCAGTTGCAACGATATCAGGCTGTAATTGAGAAAACCCTTGGATCTGTAAGCTATTTAATTTGTAATTAAAAGCATTCATTGAAATCGCATGCATCACCTTTAATGCAGTAACCATATTTCTAATTCTTTATGGCTTGTTTTTTTCCAAGAATTATCAGCTTTACTGTGTTCATCAAGTGCATCACAATGTCTTCACAAATTACTCCGCAAATTTCTGCATAAGAGATTAACTAAATTCAAATTGTTTCTGTAGTTACCTCCAGCATCATTGGGGACTACTTCTATGCCGGTTCGAAGATCATATATAGAGGTCCCCTTGACCTCAACTCAAGCAAGGAGTGGCAGTGAGATTGGAGGACACGGGAACACTCAGCTGACTGAGATAGATAATGTGACGAGTCCTCCTCAAACTTCATTCTTTGGTACAAGTGAGCAACTATTGGGACGGGAGCACATAGTGTCATTAAATGTTGTTGAAGAAAGGCTGCAAGAGAATGCAAATCTCAACTCAAGGACTGCTGAAACTGTCAGTCTTGGACTTACAGAAATTGTTGGCATGTGTGTTGATGAGGATTCTAGTATTGATGAGGTGGAATCGTGTGCCCTGGTGGAGATCCCTGGAACTTCATATAGAGTGAAGAGAGAATTGGCTCCTATTATCAAAGCCATTGTTAAATTCCATGGAGACATAGCTGCAAATTATGTTATCAAAAGGCTGCAAGCTCGCATTGTGGCATTGGAGAAAATTGCTGAGATCATTAAAAACTTTCAAACAAAAAATTTTTTTGAGTTTCATCAACGTGAAATTAAAAATGCACTTGACATTGTATGTGATTTCAGTGATGCACATCTGAATGTTGGCTGGCTCCAGCAAAGATTAGAAGACATCCTGGAGGCAAAGAAGTTGATCAAGCATTCTTCCATCTTGATGGAGAAGAGGGATAAAATTTATCAAGAAATCTTGGAGAAGAAGAGAAAGCTGGAAGAACAAGAACAAAAAGTGATTTTAGCCAAGAAGGAACTGGATGCTGTGCAGGCTGAGAGTGAAAATATGAAGTCAATTATCTCAGATGCTAGGGCGAAAGTGAAGTGCGTTGTTGATCATCTACCATTTGATGGCCTCATCTGATTGTATGTCTCAGTTCTTATATTCATATTCACCT
Source organism: Mallotus japonicus (assembly GCA_949634005.1). Classification (NCBI taxonomy): domain Eukaryota; kingdom Viridiplantae; phylum Streptophyta; class Magnoliopsida; order Malpighiales; family Euphorbiaceae; genus Mallotus; species Mallotus japonicus. The sequence continues at coordinate 6,470 of CATIWK010089957.1, forward strand.
CCATAACAATCTTTCTTGCAATGAGTTTAAAATCCTCTTTTGTTGTGAGGTGGCCATTGTCGTGGCAGATTTGTGACTCTTACTGTTATTATCAGTGATGGAAAACTGTGACTCTAACTGAAGTATATTATAGTTTTTATTGGCTTCTTATTATATGTGATTTCTGTTCTATGCTTTTACTTAAAAAAATTTTCTTTTAAAGGTAAAGTGTCAATTGCCATAAGTTGATGTGGAAGTGAATGGAGAATTCAACTTTTTCCTATTTCAGTTCTCCATTTATTTTGCTGTAGTGTCAAGTTGGCAATATAGCTCTACTTGCCCTGACAAGGACAAACACCATAGTGTGATTATAGTATAACACAAAGCAAGGTTTACATGAATCTTTCAGCTACATGTGAATAGAACTAGAAATTCCGTTAGCCTGTTATGAGCTTACAGCAGATGAACTTCAGAGATTCAACGTTCTGAGGGAAGAGCATACCATCTATTACCAACAACCAAATAAAGAAGCAGAAATTCTCTTTGAAATAAGAAATTAAGGAAAGTACATATTATAAAATCGGACACAAAGCCTGACGCACATAAACTGTTGTCTGACAAGAAACTATGTAGTGAAGTTAAGCATTAATCTTCCTGCAGTTCTTTCTAACTTCTCCCCTCGAGCCTGTCAATGGAGAAATATTTCCCATCTTAATCATTGATTTAGCAAACTGCTCGAAGAAAAGGTCATTGTTCTCAGCATATGTCTTGACCAATTCCATGGATGCCTCATTCTTTGTAAGGAGAACTTGGTCAGAATTCAACAGGCCCTTTGAAGCAAGTAGATTCTTGAAGTAGCTGTTATCAAACTTTGTTGGACTTACAAAGTCCAAGAAAAACAGGTTTTGATCACCTCCAGATCTAGGGCAGCCTGCACGCAGTTGTGCAGCAAATGATTGATCAAGTGTGTAATCAGGTTTCCCATTTCCTGACTGGTTGTATAGCCTCTGCCTAAAGCTTGTGCATCGAGCATTTCCGATTGTATGGCTTCCTGCAACAAATTCATAGAAACATAGTGAACATAATTATTAATTTTGTATTCCTGATAGCCAACGAACTCATTCTGATAAGCCCAACTCAGTACCAGATAGTGCGACAAGATCAATAACGTTAAGACCCTGAACCTTGTACTTGGTAAGAATTGTTTGAAATGTGTTGTTTGGAGCAGGAATATTGTTATTAGAACCACTCAAGCTAGCACTCCTGGAATCCCTTCTTCCTAATGGAACTTCCCAGCTTGGTCCTCCAGCCTATGTACAGAAAGAAAAAGCACGGTCGGCTCAGGATTTCTATTTTTTTTTTGGCTATTGTATTATTTTATTTGCAAGGCTAAGAAGTAAAACTCACCAAAACTGTGGAGTCTCTAGCAGCCAAGGTTAAAATATCAGCACATGATACTGTTTCAGGACACTCCTTTTCCAGTGCAGCTTTGATCTCATCAATTACTTCAAATCCTCTAGCAGAGTTTCTGTTTGGATTAGACATCTTCTCACTAATTATGCTTCCACTGCTGTCCAGCAAGATTGATGCATCACAGCCCTGTAATAACAAGAGTTCTGTACATAAATTAATGACAAGCTCATTCAACTATACAGATAGTAACAGGCATTAGCATTATTCTAGAAAGGTGACAGACCTTGACAAAGCAATCATGAAAATGAAGCCTAAGCAATGAGGCAGCCATACGAGCTTCTTTTGCTACTGCCTTGGCTACAATAGACTTGACAATATATTGAGCTTTAGGACAGGAATGGTCATAAAACTGAGGGTAAAGGTAACCACCATTGCGTTTCGAACATAAGCAAAGAGGAGCAAAGGCAAAGAGAGTAAAAACTAAGAAAGTGCTCATATATTGAGCCATGATAATGTCTCTCTTTTATCTCTCACTTTCAAGACCAAGACTCACACTACTACACAAGAGCTCTAAGAATTATGAAGTGCAAGTTTCAGAAGCAGCTCTGTTGAGAGCTTAGATGCATGGCTTATGGGTATTTATAGAGGGAATTCTATGTATACAGCCTTGAGATAGAGATCGAAAAAAGTAGGGAAGGAAGAAAAAAGTTGGAGTTGGTAACTAGACTAACTAGCTTTTGTTTCAATGTGACAAATTGAGAAAATAAAAAGTGTAGCAGTTAGCTTACATAAATTCTTTGAGGTGACTACTTTCTCTCTCTACCATTTCCTACTGGTTTTTCTTTTGGCCAAAAATCACCATATTTTTTTTTGTCTTTTTATGTATTGTACATAAATTCGTATGGATTTAAGTATAAATCTCAAGTCTAGATGAATATTTTCAAAGTTTTTATTGTTATATTTTGTTGTAGTGTTGGTTTTTTTTTTTTTTGAACTATTTTACATTTTTGGTGCTTTGATCAATCCATTGGAGAGGTAAAATGGTTGATAAGGGAGTTGTTAAGGTGAAAATCTAAAAAATATAATCAGATTAAGCTCTTATTTGACTTCAGCACATCTCAAACGCAAATAGCGTAAATGACCAATGAAAATTTTTTCTTTTTTTACCTGAAGAGAATTTTTACTATGTGCTTATTTTTATTCTATTTTTTAGTATAATTTTTCTCTTTATGCAAAAAGAGAGAGTAATTTTAGTGTATCAATTATACTTTCTTGTATACTTTCTAGTGATGAAATGAAATTTCATATTTCACATTTGATAAAAAAAAAAAAAAATCTTTGAGGTGACTGTAAGACTAACATGATTATCATGTAAAACAAACATAATCATAAACTTAGGATCTTAAATAAATAATTTACTACATAAAATAGAGTATAAAAATACTTACTTGATGCGGAATTCATCATGACCGTAAAGAGACTTGAATCAAATTATGTTTTGGTAGTTTTATGGTTAAAACTGGTTTCTCTCCCTTAACCTTAATTTTTACGTAGCAGAGAACTAGATGGAATTTAGTCTACCAACACTAATAGGTGGAGAGAGGACCCATTTATATATATGTGAATAACTTTAAATCTGGTACGTCCATCAAATACCAAAATTAATGGCTCATATTTATTTCATTATTAAATAGGAACCCTAATCAAATAGGAAACCATTAAATATTGGCTTAAACTTTCAGACCACATCTAACATTCTCCCACTTAGTCCGATAGTTCATGACGTTAGTATTTAATAGTGTAAACATTAGGCGCACATAATTAAATTTCATAATGTCATTCTTCCATCATGATTAACCTTAACATAATAAATCACATAATGAGAGTTATGGCGGTCATACACTTTCAAATTGCATACTCCCTTCCATATACTACTACACTAGCAACTTATCAAGTTAGGTCGCATAAATTATATATAAATAACTTCATGTCCACTTAATTGTCTTAAAGATACATTAATTTTCTTGTTCAAAACATTAATCGTATACAAGCATAATGAATAAGAAATAATTTGATAAAGTCAGAAACATATCACATTAATGAGCTCAAGAGTGTCATAACATCATCATAATCAATCTTCAATACAACCAAGACCCATTCTATGTACATGTTCTTTAAATGTCTTTGGTTGTAAGCCTTTAG
>CATIWK010089961.1:0-21688 GCA_949634005.1 Mallotus japonicus
TTGATACGTCCAGTCCGTTAACAGGGAAATGTAACACCTGCAAAACAGAGCAACGGTGAGAAGACCAGCTGGGCGGGGTGCCAGCCAATCTACTCCGACGGTCAAGTTAGGGAGTTCCTGGAGAGAAATGGATATGGGAACTAGGGTTTTTTATAGGGTTTTTCGTGTGTTACCTCTTTCTTGTTCATGTGCCTGGTATATATATAACGGCTTACCTATCCAGGTGGTGTTTTGGGAGTGGACGAGGGCACTGTTCACGTGGCTCCTTCTCTGGTTCCGGCTGTGCGTCCTTTTGCTAGCTAGAGCTAGGTGAGCTGTCGTTAGTCGTCAGCAACCGTTGCCCTTGTCACGCGGGGGCTTGCAGGTGCGCAGGCCTTGGTACCGCAGGCGTTTCGGGCGCTGTCTGACACAAGCCTGCGGGGATGATTCTCCTGTACTGCTGGTGCCGACGTGTCGTGTTTTGCTGGTGGTCCTGCTGGTGGTCCTGCAGTGTTTGTTAGCTGTCGCCTTCATTAGCTAACAACTTTATCTCTCTTCTGGCTCAGGTATGGTGCAGGTACATGCTTCGGAGTGGGATGGAGAGGAGGAAGATGAACAGTACCGTAAGGTTTGGACTTCATGCTATTGGCTTTGATTTCCCTGGGGCGTATCCCTATCCCTTATGGGCCGTATCCTTATTAGACGTATCCCTTACGGTATCAGTTATGATATTAGAGATTGTAATCTTTGTTAAATTGCTGCTCAAAACCACTATTGAATTGTTCGTACCAAATATCTGTATTCTCTATAAAAATAAAAAAAATAAAAAAAAACGATTTCTGTATATTTCTTTGTATTGGACTGGAGTTTTTGTTGCCTATCTCGAGCTGTTTAACCAACCTTTGAAGGCCAAGATTTAAGCCAAGCCCGAATATGGCTTGAGCTCGTTCAAATTTTAACAAGCCGAGTTCAAGTTGTAGTTTTAGAAATATTATCGAGCTGGAGCTGTTCTTATTTTTTACTTGATTACACCACCACATGTTCCTACCATTGCCAAACCCTTAGCCCTTATTTCATTTGATTTAATTTTATTTTTAAAGGAATTTAAAATAGAATTCATATTCGAATCATTTTTTTAAACAATTTCATAAAATTAAAATTAAAAATAAATTTTATAAAATTTTTATTTAAATCAAACCAAACAAACTCATTTAAATTCATAAACAAAATTTGCATAAAATTTTATGAATTTTGTTTTAACTGAACATACTTTTAATTGTGATTATAGATCAATGAAATGTTTAGGGACTCATAAAGAAAAAGATGGAAATGGTAAAGCAAGAAAAACATGCTGAATGTTGTATTTAGCAATAGATTTAGCTATAAAACGTATGAAATTGCACATTTAACATTTATACTTGCATCCGGTTGTTATACTATGGATCTCTGTCCATATTCTAATATGAACCAGTGATCTATCGCACGTGTGTAAAAAACACTCTATTTTTTTTTATATCAAAAGTAGCTTTACTCATTCTAAAAGCTTTCTTGAACTCCTCCGCTGGATAGTCAGGTCGATTACATTCATCCCACCATTCTTTATCTCTATCTCTTACCCACAAACGCCTTTGTTGTTGACCACCACTCCCTTGTTTTGCATCACCAGTTGCTTTATTACTAGCAGCCCCATTTAAGGCAGCAGAGACGACAACAGCACCATCTACTGCTCAAGATTTCTTTCGTTTAACTCGATCAATTTCTTCAATTTCTAAGTGGTAATCTTGAAGATGAGAATCGAATTCACCCATTATTTTAGTCTTTTTCTTGTAATTTGCGTCAAGTATTTCTCTTCATAAGAGGCGGTGTTCTCCTTTTCATGATCATGATCTTCTATTAACATCAATGAATGATAAGTAGTAAACCATCTGCATCTGCACCACAAAAATGGAACAACACTGAATCTTTTGTAATCATTGTTGCATATATTTTTCCATTTCCTGAGGTCAAGTTTGCAGCCCTTTGAAATAGCAGCCAGAAGGTACAAAAATGAGCCGGCCACAATACAAGTATATGCTTGTGTATGTAGAGCTTGTGTATACTAATGAATTTCTAAGTAATTACTAATGAAGTTATAAGTAAATACTAATGAACTTAGGTTAATCAGTTTAATAATAAGGTTCATTACATAATAATATAATTAATTAATATTATTAATCTAATATATTAATATTAATGTTATAAAAATTAATAGGTTAATTGATAAAATAATATAAGTTCATTGATTAAATTATAAATGTTTATCAGTTATCAACTATAAGTTCAATACTTTTACTACTTTAGTTAATTATTTTATATAGATTCATTAATAAAAAAACTATAAGTTCATTAAACACAACGTATATATTCATTATCTATACACCTCAGGTTCTATATATATATTATTAGTTATCAACTATAAGTTTAATACTTTTACTACTTTAGTTCATTATTTTATATAAATTCATTAATAAAATACTATAAGTTCATTAAACACAACGTATAGATTCATTATCTATACATTTCAGGTTCAATATAAGTCTTTGCACTGGCCTTTTGCTTTTGCACCTATTGGTTGAAAGCTTTACTTTTATGGATGTGCTGACTTCAACGTTATATTGGAACACAGCCATTTACATGCTCGATTAAAAAGTCCCTGGAAATAGCATGGTTTGCATTTTCTTTGTTTGTTGAATTGATTTCTGCAGTTAAAGTCAACTGTCTGCAGTTAGCTTCTAGAATTGATTTTAGATTCAGTATTAAATTAATATTATTAATTTAATTTATTAATATTAAATAGAAATAGTTAATATTAAAATTAATATTAAATATAAATAGAAATAGAAATATAAATATAAATATAAATATAAATTAATATTAATTATAGTTGTTGAATTTAATTTTTTATTCATGATTTTAATTAAAATAAAATTTTTACTCATTAAAAAATTATCTAATATTTTATTTTGTAATTATAATAAATAAACTTTTATTTGTTTTTTTATTTTAGTTAAATAATATAAGTTTATTATTTAAATAATGTAAGTTTATAAAATAAAACATATAGTTTCATAACTTAAATATACAAGTTCATTGACTTTCATCTGTAAGTTTATTATTTTGACCTGTAGGTTCATTAGTTTTCACCTATAGTTTCATTGACCTTTAAACCTATACATTCATTGATTTTCACCTACGGGTTCATTTACTTTCACCTGCAAATTCATTAACATCTTTCTTTATTACAAGGGTCCTTAGTTTCTGCATCAAATGTTCACAAATACAAAAATCAAAAGATTTGCACACCCATGCGAGTTAATAAAAGAAACTATAAACATATGCAACACACTTCATGATGATCAATCTGTTAATCTTTCAAAGAAAAAAAAAAGATCAATCTGTTACATGATCCAAAAGCCAATAAAGATGTAAAGCATAAAAAAAAAAGATCAATCTGTTACCTGATCCAAAAGCCAATAAAGATGTAAAGCATAAGGAATTAAAAATGCAGCCCTATTACACTTTACACGAATCAATGAAAATGATAAAATTGATAGAACCACTTGTGATCTCATCAAACTAATAATTTTCATATTAAGAATTGTCAAACTAATAAGACCCACTTGTGAACCCACCAATCTAACGAGTTTGCATTTAGAATTTGAGAGAAATTTGTTTGCCCATCTTGACGACGACTACTGCAAACATCACAAACAGCGAGGTTGATGCCTCATTTCACTTTAATTCTAAGCAAATCCAGGAGATTTTCCATTAACGAGGAAGACGATGTCCAAGCTGTCCAAGCTGATTCTGGTGATCTGGTGGCTCCGCCATTTTCTTTCCCTTACAGCCAAAACAGATAGCAGGTGAAAAAAAAAGGATGCGTTTCTTTTTGCTTCACACGTATCATACCCCTGGTCTATATTATAATATGGACAGGGATCCATGATATAATTTGCCGCTTGCATCTGATGAGACACAAATCAGGATTCACTGCAGAAACTACTATAAACTCTGGACATCTTTTCAAAATTTCTGATTACGAAATCCCCGGCTTGGCTCATCCGGGGCAAGCCTTTGATATCCCCATCTACGTTTAACTCGACGGAGAACCTGCCACAGGTATGGGACTACACCTGTGTACTTTTCCACTGCCTTTCCTTGCATCTGTTATCTACCTTGCAGCTCCAAGGTCTGTTGGAGTACAACTACACAAATTTATAGACTCAGAGATGAGAATTGAAAAGTAAACTCTTAAGTCTTACCAAATAAACGTGCCTCCATGTCTCTAGGATGTGCTTCAGCGAGCATGGCGACAGGAACAAGATTCCTTTAAACAACACCAAACTTAGCAAGGGAATTTTCAACAACTAAACCAGAGGTAAAGCAATTGGTAAAAAACAAACATAATGCAGCTTTAAGGTTGCTGCCGGCATGCTTAGCTAGCGCGCAGACCTTACTGACAGCAGAAACATTCATCTCAAAAAAAAAAAAAAAAAAAAATCCCCATCCATTCAACTTCATGCTGCATGTCGCCAGAAAAAGATACACTATGACCCTGGAAGAGCCCTGGATGAGTTTCTCAAAAGTAACATCAAGTGAATTTGCTGCTTCAGTGAGTGGAGTTTAGTCAAAATTGGTTCAAATAAGCTTTGATTATATGAACAACATACGCTGACATATGGAACAAAGGTTGTACTTACAAGAAAAATTCTATTCAAAATCTGTCTGCAACCGCCTATGTCATTGTCATGTGACAAGTTAACATATAGATATAGGTGGGTATTGCTACATAAAAATGAATTAATACAGGACCCACAGTGAAACTCCAAATTTGCAGCGTAGCAGATTTGGATATATATATATATATATATATATACATGCTGAAAGGCATGAGAAATTTGACCCACAAAGTTTCAAATATCTGCCCAATGATCTCCCTGAAATGTCTTCTACAATAACAACTTTTCTGGCCGGGCACCAATTACTTCCCACTAGGTGACCACTTGGAAGTTTGCACAACGAAGTTATTCTTCAAATGCTCCAAAGTTAACCAGGAAACCATAAAATCACGCTCACCTTGACTAATTACTTTTCATCATAAAACATATAATTTCTACATAAAATCCAAGTCAGAGAGCGTTAGACGACAGCACCCCACTTCAGAAACACTCATGTATAGGAAAATTATACAACTTGCAGAGAGAACACTGAGCAGGAATGAAGCACAGATAGAATTAGTTTTCCTCACTTGCATCAGTCCTGAAATCATCAGCAGAAGTATGTGGAGTATTTGCTACAGAAACTACTACTGGAGCCTCTAGTAATTTGCTTCCCTCTCACAGATTATCCTTCGGACCCAAGTTGATTTGCATGGAACTCTCATTACTACCATTGAACGTAGAAACAAGCACATTTGAAAATTCATCTATATTCTGGGTGGATATATCATCAGATGCGCCCTCTGTGGAAGGGACAGCTTCAGGTGCACTAGAAAATTCACCCATCTCCTGGGTGGATTTATCATCAGTTAAACCTCCTGTGGAAGGAACAGCTTCGGGATATGCTACACCATCTGCAGAAGGGAGAGCTTCAGGCACACAGGATAATTCATCTATTTTCTGCATGGATTTATCATCAGTTGCAGCCCCTGTGAAATGAATAGCTTCAGGACATGTAACACCCTCTGCCGAAGGGACAGCTTCAGGCATGCAGGAAACTTCATCTACCTTCTGTGTGGATTTATCATCAGCAGCAGGCCCTGTGGAAGGAACAGCTGCAGGACATGCTGTCTTAGCATTTACTGCTTGTGAGTCCTCTCCATCAGACTCAGGTTCATCCTCAACAGGAGAATCCACTACAGGCTTAGTTTCCATACCTTTTTCCCCGAGGTCTGCATCAGAGTCTAAATCATGTTTTTCCTCGGAAACTAGTTCAGCAAACTTGCCCTCTGATTGGCAATCAAGAGATTTAACCTCATCTATTGAGACTGAGATTTTAGTTTCTTCAGAAGCAGACTTATTTAGATTCAATGCATAGTCAATCTCAATATCACCCTCTTGAATGCCATCTTCAACAGGACATGCCATTTCTGCTTTAATGAGACATTTACTGTCAGAAATTGACTCAGGTAACTTGTCCCCTGATTCAGAATCAACACATGCATTCCTCTCAAGAGAGAGCACATTTTTTAGTTCATTAGGAGCATCCAAAGAACCACTCTTTGCAGAACAATCATCTGAAGAAACAACAAGGGCTTGCGAATCACAATTTGTCAAAGACACATCACCTTCAATACAAGAATGAGTATTATCTTCAGCAGGAGAATCAAATTCTGCTTTAATATCCATTTTGTGCATATCGTTACTTGTGTCAGAGACACAGAGACTTTTCTCTATGGCAGATTCATCCACTTTATCCCCTGAATCAAAATCTGCATTTACTGTCTCCTTCACCGGTAGGGAGCTTTTAAGTTCATGAGACGAATCTAAAGAACTACTCATCCCAGAAGTACCATTCATAGGAACACCCATGCATTGGGAATCAGAATTTGTGGTAGCCACCTCGTCATTCTTCCTGACGGCATGTTCCAAACAACCATTATCGCATTCATTAAGATCATGAGCTGAAGAATCAATATCAGATTTAGCTGCCACCTCAGGTGTCACACATGGACTATCTTCCACTTCTGATCCTTTTAAACCTATCAAAAGAAATGCTGCGTTAAATGAAGAAAGATATAAATGAATTTGAGTAAATAATAGAATGCATTTTGACTAAAACCTGTGCTTGTAGTTCTGTTTCCATCAATACTTTCTTTCTCCAATAGCTGCTTCTGTAACATGTCTATTCCAGGGAACACCAACATATTCATAGATTTCAATTCTTGCTTAAGTGATTCATCAAGAGTGTTGAAACCAAAAACCCCAGTCCATGTATGAGTAAGTTCGGAAATTGCAGGGATAATCAATTTCTGAACCTTCAGAGAGCACAGTAACTGGAAAAGCTACAAAATTAGCACCAGTTCTGGAAATAAGGCAGGAAAAAAGTAACTTGAAGAAAATATAGATGTGAAACCACCCATAATTACTATCCGCTACTTACAGATTCAATGGCACTAAAAAGCCGACGGCACATCCCTTGTCGCCTATATATGTGGCGTGTACCAATGAATGGCATTTCTGCCAAATGAATCCCATGGAACCTAAGTGGAGCGTGGTAACATGATGGTCATATATCAACTTTATACTAATTCATAGCACATAAATGATCGATTAAGACCAGATGAATACAAACTCTGCATTAAAACCTAACTAGGCAGTAAACAGAGAAATTGTTTGCACTGAGCTGACAGAGGAACGAAAAAGATAATAAATAATAAAATTGTAAAACAAGTTATCCATATGCATTTTAGGAGAACCCCCAAGGATCAAGCCTCCTGTCAATCCCATGCAACATTCATGATCAAAAAAAAAAAAAATCAATTCCACTGTACAACACCCCCCGACCACACCTCCACCACCCCAAAAAACCATTCTCTCTTCCCCAGTATCTGTTTCTGACGAATGAACTCAGACTCCAACAACAGCCAATATCTCTTCCTCTCAAACATTCCACTGAATGCAATTTCACCCAAGCTCTCTGTTCTCACTTTCATTCGTTCAGCATGCCATAAAGGTGATAAAATGCATATGTTAAATAAATAAGTGACCAGTAATTTATACCTGATGGATGCGGCAGCAATTATTTCATCACCCCTCTCCAAAATAGCAGCATAAAAACCGCTATAATTCAGCCTATTAAAGTTTGATCTGGAAAAGTTAAAATTGAAGAAATTAGCAAAGGCTGAGAAAAATTGGGAAAAAGAAAAGAAAGAAAGACGTAGATAGTGCTACAGATGTGTTCAAGGTATTACAAAAAGAAAAACGAACATTAACAATAAAATAAAGAACCTAATTAGTAATGAAAAGAAAACAATATGAACAAAGTGTGCAATACCACAAAGACAGGATTTGTATATGCTGATGGAAGAATGTAAATAAGAGAAGTAATATATAAGATAGTTCAGAGCAATTTCAAACTTCAATTTTCATACAGGCGTGTTAAGCCTCCACAAAAGTAAGAATAAAGTACATATTTCAAATGTTAAAACACTTGTAATGATAGCTAAAAGCATAAACACTCCAGTAAGTTAAAAAAAAAAAAACGTATAAGTAATATTATATGATGGAGTTGTGTTATTATATGTCATGTGGAAACACAAAACAAGAGATTGGCTAGGTAAATCAACTTCATCTAAAACGACGTAAATACCACAACACATTGCATAAATCTCCATCCCAAAGCTAACCATACTGTGACACCAAAAGAATTTGGAGTGTGTTAATGATGTGACCATTATTCATTTACAAATTTTGAGTTCACTGCTTAACTGAAAATGTTTCATTTATCCATGCTCACAAGTTAAGCAACTAGCTATGGTACTATAAAAAGCTAAAAGGAAAGTGAACAGAAAACAATGATCAAAAGTTTGCATGATTCAAGGATGATACTCACCCACAGTTATACAGAACATTACGAATTAAATTGATACCGCTCCTCCTGTCAACAATTGGCAAAAAGCACTCATCCATAACAGACAAAGCAACGGCCAACTTCGAGTTGCATTCTACTCTTTGTGCTAGTCCCTGGGGAGACATGTCCAGGTTTACATCCATCCTATGGATGAGAGACCATGAAAACCCTGATTCTAGTTCATGCTTGATCCCAAGATGCTTCTGCAATTGCTCAAAAAGCTGTACATGCAAATGGAAAATAAGTCTACTCAATGCTGGGGCAAATGAAGAATCCATCAATAAAGCTGTTATGGAAATATAGAAGTCATCATATTGCATAAGGAAAAGGCAGGTAAACCAGAGAGAGAAACAGAAAAGAATAAGAACACAAAAATTGCATGGAAGTGCTGATTAAACAATACCTCTCTGCATGTCTTTCCACAAAAACAAGGGATTGAATTATTGGAATCAGTAGAAAGAGCGTCCATCTCCTGTAAACAAGATTTGTGATCTACGCAAAACCGGAATTTAATGTCAAGAAAAATTAAAAGAAAATAAGGAACAACACTTAAACTCAAGAAGGGATGAAAATGAGTACATTTTTTTGCACACAAGCTGCAAGTAAGTAGCTCGGAAACAGTTGTATCATCCTCCAGAACAAAGTTTTCGTTAGCTATCCCACAAAATTTGCATGTACAATTTGGGCAATGCCAGTCACCTGGAGGGAGCATCTGCATCAAGAAAAAAGTGTAAGTACCTTAAGAGTCAAAAAGCAAAAATTAAATTCAAGATGCAGACTAAGCTGAAATACTCCAACATAAACACTGCTGTTATTGCAACTTAACTAAGCTTGCTCTGATGAGTGACGTGATCAAAATCATTTCCCGGCTTCTGTCAAGCAAGGCATACGAAACCAAGATTTGCAATGCCAAAAGTTCTATCAATATTAAGTTCAAAATTTGATATAATTAATGGCACAAACATGATATCAGATATATCAACATGAGGACATGGCCAAAATCGTTTTTCAAAGTGTTGGATGGTTTTATAGTCCATAAGATCCAGAATAAAGCTACAAGAAATGGTTTGTGCTCTGTGCAAACCTAAATTGAAGTTGCAAGATACATCATTATCCAGACTAGGCATTAGTAAGACAATCCCAACAACATCCTAAAAGATTTTTGCACTTAACAAGTCTTGTGCTTAAATAATCCAAAGAAAAATATAGCAGCGTTCATAGTTTGTATATCTACATGATACTATAGCATTTCAGTAAGCTAGACTGATAGTACCTCTATATCTAGGCAGCTCAGATGAAATGTTGATGGACAACCATCACAACATATCAAATCGCCACCATCTCCGCAAATGCCACAAGTATCATCATTAGGATCGTCTCCATCAATGTCTACTGAGTGAAAACCAATTCGCTCTATAGACTCCTTTCTATTCCAAGCATCAATCTGACACTCCAGAAGTGAAACCCCTGAATCTAGATATATATTTTGAAAAGGCTGGCGCAATTTGCTCCCTGCATGGATCTCAAACTTTGAAACTGTGAGGATTTTACTGCAGCAACCACAATGAATACCATCTCTTGTGACCCACCCCTCCAGCATTACTTTTGTTCTTCGACGATTCATGTAACGCACCTTTTGGCTCAACTGTACATTTCCACAATCAATCAGCCAGGAAAGCAGTGTTCTTTTGCCAGCATATGGAACAAAGCCATCACTTTCTGAGTTTAGCCCCTCGTTAGAATTCCGTACCAATAAAGTACATCTGCCAAGTTTTCTACTCTTTCTTCCCTGGTGAGCATTCGTTCCAGAAGGTGTTTGCTCCATATCATCACGCAGATGATGAGTGGAACTTTGACCTTTTGTGTTTAAATCAGGAGAACTGTTACCATTCATTCTACTCTTCAATGTTTTACCACCCTGTTTTATAAAGGAGCTTAGTTTCTCTTCATGGCTGCCACTGTCCATACTTTCCTCATCATGCCTAGAACTTGAAGACTTTCTTGCTGCAGTTTCTCTTGCATTCTCACTTTCACTGACATCTCTTTGCTTCTTTTTCATTTTCATCTCTTTCTCCATCTTCTTTCGTGTCTTCCTAGTCAGTTGGCTGAGCACCTCATCAGACAGTGGTGTAAATGGATCACCCTTTAATTTTGCCTCCTCTTCCTCATCATTTAATTGCTTTAGAAGTGCATCATATGCCTTGATAATGGACCAATAAGCTGTTCCAGTAGGATTTATATAAACTGCATCTAGGTAGTCTCTGTTCCTTCTTGGTCTGTAGTCTATAGTCCAGCCGGCATTCAAAAGCATCTCCCTTATCCGTTCACGCAGCTTCTGCTTTTCTGTGCCAGTACCACGCTTAACTTTCCCTTCTTTATTTCTAGTTGGTAGGAGATGATTGCTCGGAGTTATTTCACCGCTACTGTTTGCCCCTTTTGTAGATTTATGAGCTTCTGCATTATTTGGTCCCAGCTTCAAAGATGTATCACTGTCCTCTGAATCCACCTCGCGTCCCTTAAGGTTCTTAGCTGACAGTGGCATTTTCAAAGAGCCACGAGAATCAACTTTCTTTGGGCCCAATTTTAATGATGTATCACTGTCTTCTGAATCATGGTATCCGACCTTACCATTCCTCATTGAAGAGTTCTTAACAGATGATGACCTCAGGACATTCATTGGACTTTTCATTGTCCCAACTGCAGAACTCGCTTTCTCCGCACTTTTCGACTCTGAGTAAAGGGGAGGGCGAATTAGAACATTCCTCTTAGCAATATCTTCTGGCCTCAAACCCTTTCTCTTATCCTCCATTTCCATACAATCATAACCTTTCATAGATCCGCCAACCTTCTTCTTCTTGTTCACCATTACTTTTAAAACCCCATTTTTCCCCTGAACCCTAATAGGTTCATCTGAATCATAATTATCCCTATAAAATGACATTGACCGTGGACGAGTCCCGCTCCCATCCCTATCTGCATGATCACCTCTATTTAGCCCACCTGTCCTCTCAAAATACGAACCCTTCCTTCTATCAATAACAGGATGTCTACTCGATCCGGTCTCATATTCCCTGCCAACTCCACTTCTCTCCATCATCATTGACCCAATAAACCTCCTTCCTCCTTCAATTCCACCATCAACATCATCAAAAGCATTCCTCCTCATCATTTCTACATCATTCCCTTCATATTCATCAAACTCAAACACGTCTAACCTATTCCTTTTCCTTTCACTAAAATCCTCCTCTCCGTTCCTACCAACCACATTCACATCAACCTCATTACTACTCCTGCCAGTAATCTCCATCCTACTCCTTTTTCTACCAATATCATTCTCTTCTAAATTAACACCACCCTTATCAAAAAGGCTCAGACCATTACAAACCCTAATAGTTTCAGGTCCTACCCTCCTTCGAGGTGGCATTAACAGCTCATCACTAGACCCTGAATCACTCAAACCCATCCTAGCTCTCTTTTTCTCCTTTTTCGACCCAAAAAACTTTCTTGAACGAGAGGAACCAACGACTCCTCCCATTCCAACACCATCATTACCCTTTTTTCTCACAATCAAACAACCGGATGAGCTTCTATTCTTCACAACATACCCTGACGGGTCACCAGATCTTCTTCCTTCTTCCATACACACGCACAAAATAATCACAAACAAAACTCACCTCTAAAGTCTAAAAATTGCCTTCAAAATCATCCCTAATTGAGGAATAAAACGAAATTCAAAACCCTAAATCTCTCTCTAACCAAAAAATAACAAGCAAAAACAACCAGATCTGATCCTGCAACAACTCAAAAACGTGAGTTCAACGGTAAATCAAGCAAAGAACAGTACCAATTGAGCAATACTCCGACGGCGATAATTACAGATTAATGACGCAACTTTCCGGCGAAGAAAGCGAGAGAGATAGGTAGAGAACAAAAGAGAAAAGAAAGGATTTTTATTTTTTTATTTTTTTTTGTTTTATATTCACATTGAAATGGCACAATATAAACAAACAGCAAACCCAACAATAAGCCATTGGCCTTCTGTTTCTCCTCCTATTATTATTATTGGCTCATTACATTCTTCCCCTCTAAATTTAACATCTTTTACGCTTTACTCCCTAAACTTATAAATTAATCATTTAAACATTTAAATTAATTGAATATATCATTTATTAATTTTTTAACATTATTTAAACTATTTAAAAGAAATTATTATAAATTGATATAAACTATTTTTATAAATTATTAATTAATATAAAATTATTAATTTAAATAAAAATATTTTTAACAAATTACTGTATTAAAATGATAAATTTATAAGTTCGAGGAGCAAATTGATAAAACGTTTAATAGTTACTGATGTATTAAATAAATATTATTTATTTATTTTTTCCCTTGTAAATAACATCTTTCCCTCCAAATCCTGTTAATGCATCGTCCTTATGATCATGCCATGTGGAATGGGACCTATTTATAGCGAACGTGGCAGGATCAGAGTGGCTTGACTGAAATTAGCGGTAGTTTTCACAGTTTTGACTACGTGTATTTAAGGGGGCGCGTAGAGGCGTAGCGAATAAGGGAGCGCGTGATGGAAATGGAAAGAAGAAAAAAAAAAAGGATGATGACAATATGTGACGTGGAATATAGGTGAGCAGAGTGGTCTGGTCTGGACTGGGTTTTGCTCCCTGTGGTGAGATCATGAGATGGGTTCTGGGTTTAACGTATGCTGTTTTGGTAAAAACTAAGATGTTTTTTTTTTTTTCCTCTCTCTCTCTCAACTTTATTCTTTTGGACCAATTTACCCCTCTTGGTTTCAACTATGTGTACCACTGTTTTTTTTCTTCTCTTTTCACTTTCAACCAACATGGAAGATTAAAGTAAAACGTGGAAGATAGTGCCGTTTCACCAAATAAGTATGATTAAGTTGGTGGATGTAAAAACTGAGCCTTTTAACCAATAGATTGTTTAAGTGAAAGTTGTTCTCAAATTATCTTTGATTTAGAGTCATGGTTTTGTAAATAAATGTATTATGTTTTGACATAATATGTACGTGTATTTTGTATAATTAAAAAAATATATGCTTTGAATTTTTTATTTTAATCTAAAATTATATTTTTGAGCTAAATTGTTAATTTTGAACTCCAATTATAATCAATACTCAAAAAATAATTAAAAATTAAAAATTGAAGCTCAAGTCATATTTCAGCCTGAAGAGACATTATAAAGTTATTCAATTTTAAATTAAAATTGTATTATTTATTATTTATTATTAATATTTGTTAATTCAAATGATAAAAATTTAATAATTGCTTCATTTATAGATAATCGATGATAGTGACTATTATTTATTATTAATATCTGTTAGTTCAAATAACAGAAATTTAATGATTGCCTCATTTATAGATAATCGATGATAGTGACTATAAAAATTAGTGAGGTCGAATTCAGCGCATGGGTATGCTCAAATGTCACTCTTTAGATCTTTTAGTTATTTTTGCTTTATTTTGATTTCGTCAATACATGGAAAGTTCTAATCAACAAAATGACAGGCTAAGTAATCAGGGCTACGCAATCAAAGTTGTAGCGAAAAATGTGTTTATTGAGCTGCAGTTGGTTACCATCTCATATCTACTCTATTCTACTCCTTTTCGAGTCAATGATTGCTGCATCAGAGCAAGCATTGTCTGCACCTGCTGCTACTCAACATTAAGAGCCATGCAGCCTGGATGAATTTGGACCTCAATTTGCATTGATGGAATTGGACCAGCATTCACGTTCATACACTGTATCCGCGTGCTGTATCAATTCAAACTGCCGAATGATTCCCATTACCATTCACAGAATTCACACACTCTGCCTCATAAGTCTTAATTGTCCAATTTCCGTGGGTGCAGCAAGCACCATATTTTAACTTTAATTTCCAAGTTCAGATGCACTTCAAACGTGGATGCTTCAAAAAAGATAAAAATAGTCACAGTCCACATGTAAGAAGTAGAGATAATAACAGAGTTATTGAGAAGAAAATCAAGAACTTCAAGTGCATAAAAGCACTTCAGGATTGAAGGGGCATTTATTGCACAAGATATCCAAACATCGCCAAAATTTGCTGCAATTACTTGCACATATCAAAACTCACTACAAAAACATGTCTATCAGCAAACAACTCGTAAAGCATCTCAAACAAAAAATCTCAAAATTCATTGAACATTTGACAGCTAAAAGAAAGAAGAAATGAACAGGTACTGCTGCATACAAAAATAATAAAATAAAATAAAGAAACAATGTTGGGCTTGCTTATCCCATAATTCTCACTTCTTCTTCCCTCCCTTGGCAGCATCTCCAGCTTTAGTCTGTATATAGAAGAAAAAACATCATTTTGCATGTCATCTGATGGCTGATAAAAATCCAATTGGAAGAATGTAAATTCCAAAAAGAACTCCTTCATTACCTTCTTTACACCTCGAATTTTCTTGGATCTGTTCTTCCTTTCCTTCAATTGTTTTCTTGATTTATCTACCTTTGTGGCTAGTCCATTCTGCATCATAAGAAGCATAATTCAGCACAGAATCATGATGAAACAAAGCAATGGTGCATTTGAGCATACCCATGAAATAAGGGGATAAGATGACAATCAGCGTCAAATTAAAATACAGCAGAAACAAGAGAAAATGCATCAATAAGGTTGACACAACCAGTTATCCGGAAAATATATCAACAGATAAAAATCAAAAAAATTTACTCTCAATCAAACAATACTTAATGTTTGAAATTAAAAAAAAAGAAAAAAAAAAGTCATCATTTTCTAAGACTAATATCGAAAAACTTTTTAAGTTTTTAAAGCAATGACTTAAAAATTTAACTTTCATAAAGTTGAACCAACGATAACAAATATATATGACAAATATCCAAGAAATTGTTGACTAAAGTCCTTATGCAAGTTATCGTTTAACCAAGACTTCAGCAGTTTTCATTACCTTCATCATGCAAACTGTGAAGTATTCTAAACTCTAATATTAGTTGATCCTCCCTCATTTCTTCATACTTTCAAATGTTCTCCAATTGTAACATTATGAATAAAATAGCATATATCTTACACCAAACAATAGTCCTATGCCCTGACTCCTATATGTGCAATTTCAAAAACTCCCAACAAAATGCAAAAGGCATCACATTCGCATATTCTACCTATATATATCAAGAATCAAACAAAAGCAATAATAATGGAAAAAAGTACTAACCCTAATCAGCCTGTACTTAGGCTCATATTTCTTTGCATTCTCAACGGAATCATAAATCAACCCAAACCCAGTTGATTTCCCACCTCCAAAATGTGTACGGAACTTAAACACATATAT
Organism: Mallotus japonicus; assembly: GCA_949634005.1. Taxonomy (NCBI): domain Eukaryota; kingdom Viridiplantae; phylum Streptophyta; class Magnoliopsida; order Malpighiales; family Euphorbiaceae; genus Mallotus; species Mallotus japonicus. The sequence continues at coordinate 15,942 of CATIWK010089961.1, forward strand.
CGTATTTGGGTCTTTCACTTCATAAATACTTGTCAACTTCTCCTTAAGCTCAGCCTTAATTCAAAAAGAATTACCAATACAACATCAGAATGCGAGGGGAAAAAACTCAATAATCAGACATTAACATGAAAGAACAAGTCATAAGAATATACCTTGGAGACATTAGCTCTTCCAGGATGCAAAACATCAATAACCTGTTTCAGCATTGCAAAAATACTCCTATTAGCATTTCAAAACACCAACAAAAGCTACTCTCCATAAGCCATTAAAATCCTATTAAAAAAGAGAGAGAGAGAGAGAGAGATAGAACCCACAAATTGTTTCCTTGAGAGGAGTCTGTTCGTCATGAATTTCCTCGTTCTGATTGTTACAGCTTTGTCTGTCATTTTTTTCTGCTTCAGAAGCAAAGCACATTCCAGTGTTAAAGAAATAGCTACACGAGCATCTAATGATTCGATTGGTTTATACTTACTTCGATTGGTTATCGGCTATGGCGCCTATCAGCTGCTTATTTTTTATTTTTTTTCGGGGAGAAGTTTAAAAACGAGGAGTCGTTAGGGTTTTATGCAACAGTGAAATAGTATGGACGTCGTTTGGTTGCTGAGATTCTCGTGTCATAGAGTTCGAGTATAGTTATCCATGTCCTGGTTGTGAGTTGTGACGTGGTCTTGCTTTAAAGCTAAGAAATAGGATGGCAAATGTAAATTAATTTTTGTATATACGAATTAAATAAATACAATTCACCATTTGGAATTTTTTTTTTCACCATTTGGAATTTTTTTGGGTCAATAAGAAAATATATATTAATACATAATATTGAGTAATATAAGGAAGAGAGTAAGATTTTTGTAATACATCCAACTGTCAATACAAACTACAATAAGAAATCTTACTCTGAAAAAATACATCAACAAGAAAATAACCTTAGAAAATAAACTAAAACCAGCCACAGTTACACCGGTACTGATGTACCGCATATAGAGGATAGAGGATTTGACAAAGGAGATAGCTAAAATCTGAAATGGAGAAGTTTGATTCCCGGTTAGTAAGCTGAAAAAACACTCCAACATCCTCTGTGAAGTAATAGGTGTGGCCAAACTCATTTGACAACACAACCGAAAAGTCTTGAATTTTGGATAGATCAAATCAAGAATTTCCAAAAGAAACTTCAAATCTTCTTCCTCTCCTTCATTGATGTAGCCATGGAAGCGCCATTTCCTTGTATACCCACAAAAACTCTCACTAGCAGAGAGCCAAAGCATCCTAACGGATGAGCAGAAGGATGTCCAAACCCCATATTTACATAAACTATTAGTTATTTGTAGAGAAAAACTACAAAAAAAAGGAAGGAGAAGACCAATTTTTGGCTTAAAAAGCCAAAAATTAGCCTTCAAATGGAGGAGAACGATGGAAGACCAAAGGGAGAAGACGAGAGAAGAAGGGTGTAGAAGAGAGAAGAAGCTCTTACTTTTTACCATTTGGAATTCAAAGAATACTTTTTGCTTACAAAAAAAAAAAAAATTCAAAGAATACTTTTGTACTTGAAATTTTCATGTAATTTCTTTTTTTTTTTTTTTGATACGACATGTAATACTTTTGTCGTTGAAATTTTCATGTAATTTCTTTTGTTTTGATACGACATGTAATACTTTTGTCGTTGAAATTTTCACGTAATTTCTTTTTTTTTTTTGATACGACATGTAATTTCATTTACATATTCAAGAGATTTATTTTGTTGTTATATGTAAATCAATTAAATATAATAGGTAAGGAATAAATTATTTTTTAAAATTATTATTATATAAAATTTACTAATTTATAATTCATACGATTCAATTTAGTAAAAGTTATTGAAAAATTAATTTTTTATCTGAATTATTCATATTAAGCCTGTTAAATTTTAATTAATTCAATTCGATTCGGGTAGGACTATAAATAAAGATAACAAAAATTTTCTAACGACTAATTCAACATAATTGTATATATTATGATTCAATATCACAACATCATTTAAGTGAAAGCCATTTTTAACAGCTCATCTCAATTATTAAGCTCGAAAATTATATTTTTTATTATTTAATATTAATTTTTGTAAAATGTTCATTGAACGTAATGTCAATATTACTTTTTTTAATTAATGTTAAAATTATTTTTAATCTATACTTGTTTTGATTGGACAACATAATACAAAGGGTTGGGTAAAAATTTTCCGAAGCTAAGCCGCCCGATTAATCCTGATTGGATCATGATCGTTGACCACTTAAATTTTTTTTTTTTTTGACACGACGTTGACCATTTAATTAACCGACTAATTCCATTATTTTCCTGGAAAGCGCCAAATACATTCCCGGAACTGAGAAAAAGGACTTACCGCACTGGAAATCGCCAAATACATTCCCGGAACTGAGAAAAAGGACTCACCGCACTTTCATTTCATTTCAAGAGTTGTTCATGTCTCCACCTTAAGATTAGCGCATAAACAACTCTTCTTCACATTTCAAACCTCAAAGAGAATCAAAGACTCAGGAAAACGCGCTGCAGAAGGTATAATGGCTTTCAAGATTGGATCGAAACAAGCAATTCTTGCAATCACTGTGTTAGTCCTGTTGTCACTTTCCCTTATTGTATCCACCGCTTTTGCTGCTTCTGGTGGCAGAATGGGAGGTGATTCTTTCTCCAAGTCTAAGCGATCATCATCATCATCATCGTCATCTTTCTCTTCTTCCCACCATTCGAATTATCATCACCATCATCATTATCATCATAATAGAGATAGAGGGTACAGATACAGATCATTATATTATCAGAAGAGTAAAGGAAGTGAAAAAAGTTATGGTTTTTTTACATGGGTCCCTGTTATTATGATTTGCGGGGTTTTAGGATTTATTTTATGGCTTGCTTATCTTGAGGCTAAGCAGAAAGAAAGCAGTGTTATAATGGTTCAGGTATGGTCTAACTCAGTTCTTTTTAATGTTATAGCTATTGAGCATCATACACCTCTGGTGTTTCTTCTTTTATTATATAGCTTTTATTTCTCTCTGTTTGGAAGCAAAATAAAAATTATAGAAATGTCGTGTACATGGTGCGGAGCATATGGCTACCGTTGTAATGTAACTTGTTAGAATTCATATATAGCAGTGCAAGGATGGCATTGTGAAGCTTTCTTGGCCTAGTATTTGTGAATTGTATTTGGTTTGCTCCTACATTTTGATTTCTGATTCATTCTTGTTTCAGATCCTCTTATTTTTCTGCTCCTTCTTTCTGTTGTTGCTTTTTTGTGTCAAATTTCCCGTTTTTTCAGGTTGGATTAACAGGCAAAGCTCGTTCACTCCAAAAAGAGCTCAATGAAATTGCCAAAACTACAGACACATCCTCATCAGATGGATGGAAACTCATACTGACAGGTTAGTTTCTTTGGACCTGCAGGAGTCATTTTTTACTGATACGAGTTATTAAATTCGTAACCAACTAATTTTAATCCATCATTCAGCATGCTAGCTAAATCATTCACAAGTAAAAAGATGTAGTAACCTTTTTTTTTTTTGCTGCTTACATATGTGATATGGTGCAGATACAGCATCAGCTCTGCTTCGACATCGGCAATACTTCATCTCTGGTTATTCATCAGTAAGTGAAATTCATGTTCAGAGATAATTAAAGCTGAAGCTTCTTGTGGACTCATATCATTGTGATTTATGAGGAAACATTTTGATGTACTCAACAATTATTTTTATCGCAGGTGAAAAAGCACAGGAATGCTGAAAGTTTGGAAACGAACTTTAGACAGCTGGTGATGGAAGAAAGGGAGAAAACTGACATGGAAACTCTGGTTAATGTCAATAATGTCAGGATGGCAAGAGCAGTTGTTCCTAAAACTAGCAAACTTGGCAAAGATTACATTGTGGTAAAGTCACCGGCTTCGCGTCTTGATTACACTGTTTTAGTACTAATTCAAACATCATGCACTTGTATAAACTCCACAAGGAGTTGCCAGGTTAAAACAATTCTGGAGGACGCTATTCAGCTTGTCTTGTTATTAGTTTGTTTTATGTAGATTTATCTCCTTTACTCTAATGTTGTGTTTATGTCCTTATTTGTAGGTGACAGTCCTCGTAGCTGCTAAAGGATCGTATAAACTTCCTGCTATCAGAAGCATTGATAACTTGAGAAAAGTCCTGCTATCTTTGAATTTTACCTCCGAGAGACTTCAGGCATGTTATGATATGATATTTTTATTAATACATTATTAATAGGGAGGTCAGACGGTTTACGCACCATTGGATTGTACTGCACAACGGGAGCGGTCGTCCACTTCTAACTCCACAGGAAATTAACTCTACGTATCAAGGAGGGCTTGATTCAAATGTCTTTTTAACTCTTAAACTTGCAACTATTAGATTTATTCCCTTTTTTTTTTATCTGTAGGCTGTTGAGGTGCTCTGGACTCCACAGAAGGAGACTGATTCTTTGTCAGAGGAGGAATTGCTTGAAGACTACCCACTTCTGAGACCTATTTGATTTTTTTGGTATAATTACCTCTTATATCCAATAGTCACAAGCACCCATGATCGAAATGTGTTGACTCCATTAGGAGGAGAATTCTATTTGATTTCTTACAATTTGTTTCTTGGATCTATTTGATTTATGGCTGATACTTATAATTGCATCAAAGTTTTGTAATATATCCATGGGACAGGGAGATGCCAACTATATAGCAGATTTTTCATGCCAGATAAGGCATTTGGTTGAAGAAATGAACGATTGATTCTGAGTCATATCTACAACATTACTCTAATGAACTTTCTATCAACAACAGCTGTTCTCTTGAAAAGATTTCAGCATCTTGCACTGCAGAACTTGTACCAATTCATCCCAAGACTAAAAAGTGTCAAAAGGACATTTCAGCATCAAGAATTTAACAGTTAACGGGTAAGATATTTATCGAGTAAGAAGTAAATATCAATTGAATTAAGAATGGGAGATTCTTACATAAATTAGGTATTTTACACCTAGTGGTTAGATGTATGACATATAAGTGAAATATAAAACACCTAACCAATAAAAATAAAACACATATCTTTATCATTCAAATTCAACCCTTGAGTGTATAACACTTGGTGTAGGTAAGAATAATTGGAAAATTTTTACTTACACCTCATCTTATTATACCCCACCTCATTTTATTATACCCCTAAACGTTTATGTGTTGAGTTATTTCTGAATACACATTTTATTCTTTGTAAAACATATAATTCTATTATATTTAAAATATTACTCTTTCTTTCCAAAAAAAATTATTTTTTATTTTAATTAAAACATCTTTTTTTTCAATTTTTTTCTAATTTTTTTTATTTATTCTATTATTATTACTATACATAATAAAAATATATATATACACTTAGTAAAAAATAATAAAATAAAATTATTATAATAATTTTTAAATTCTTATTTTTATATTTAATTAAATTACAATTTTTGATAACTCCGAATCATATCCTTACCTTGTGGAACCTGCATCGACGAGGAAGGCTGGTGAAAGGGTGGGGTTTCCATAGACACTCCGAAGATTAAGTCAGTATCGTATAGTGAAATATAATAAAGCGAGTAAAGTAGAATAAAGGATGTAGAATGAGTATATGATGGAATGATGGCATGATGTCTTGATGTAGAGTATGAGAAGATGTGTGAATGTTGAATGAATGATCTCTCCCCCATATGAGATGTATATATAGTGAGAGATTAGCTCA
>CATIWK010090030.1:0-38339 GCA_949634005.1 Mallotus japonicus
TTTTTGCATTATATTAGTGAAAGTACCATGTTTGCCTGTACATTTACCTCTACTTGAACTGTGATTAGTGTTTTATTGAATTTGAGCTAATCAACCAAATTTCCGACTTATGGGAAAGGGTAACCATTTGTTTTGCAAGAATTCTTAAGAGTGGTTTCAAACCACTAGATGTATAGTTGTATTAATTAGTTCTTAAGAGGTTTTGATGGTGGATTACTTCCTATATATTTTTGGTTTTTTCCTTGTATATTATCTGTATATTATTATTTATTTTCAGTTTATTTGTTATTCATTTGAAGTAACGTTGTTGTAATCCCTAATCCTCCTCCCCATGTATTTGAAATGTATGGTTGTAAATTTTGATTTTTGATGATTGTTAAGACTTAAATGCATGAAATAAGGACTAATGTGCAAACTTGAACTTAAATGTAAAACTTGATCCATTATTTGAAGGCAATCAATATCTGCATGTTAATAAAGAAATAATCGAATAATTAAGGGTAATAAATCACGAACATAAATGGAGGCCGATCGCAAGGTCGGGTGGACATTCAAACGTCCATACCTAGTTTCCGAACCCGTTCTCTGATGACGGCTTCTGAGAACCTCTGTCGAATCCAGTTGCCGTACAAGTGTATCCCGGCTTTTATCCCGGTGGCGACTCCATCTTCGATTAGGCTTCGACCTATTTTGTATTTTCTAGTGGGCCTTGAGCTCACACAGTGCCGTGGTTACCAACACTTGGGCGCCCACTGAACCACGCCGCCTACAACAATACTGCGATACTTTATCTTTTTAGATCTTCATATGAAACTTTTTAGTCCTTTTTGTTTCCAAATGCTATTGTGATGCTCTCTGTTTTGTTCTTGCATATTGTAAGTAAAATAGTTACTACTACTCTTTTAAAAAAAGTGCACACATAAATGCAATAATTGTGCAATATCATCATTTTCTTGTGCTTGATTTGTGTATTACATAGGTGAGTAATGATGACTGTGAAATATGATACATCTTCCATATATTAGAAAAGTTACTATTAGATTTCATAGCATGACACCATTCGCAGTGCATGAATAATTTTTTTTGGGCCTAAGTTATAGTAGTTCATCTTAGTGGAAAAAATTTTTGGCTTTTCAAATCTGCAATGTCAAAATATGATACATAGTTAGAACTATTTTTTGATGTCAAAAGTCCTAAAATGTATTAGGAGGAGATTATAAGAGAGGAATTATTTTCATAGTGTTGCAAAATACTTGTTGCAAATTATGATATCAATACTGCATGGGTTGATATCTCAAGCGTTGAGCTGTTGTTTGGATGAAGAGGGGTTGAGGGATACTCGGTATACATATATAGTGGAGTAGCTTGGCAGGATTTTAGGCAAATTCTCTACTTTGAAAGTTTTGAAAGGCTTGAACCAATCATGTTTGTGAATGGTTCACTAGTTATGCAAAATGCCCTAATAGGTAAATGTTTATATGCTTTTTTATGGATGATCAACAGATGCACATAGACGTGCCTAGATAGTATTGCGATACTTTGTCTTTCTAGATCTTTATACGAAACTTTTTTTCCTTTTTGTTTCCAAATGCTACTATGATGATCTCTGTTTTGTTCTTGCTTATTGTAAGTGAAATAGTTACTACTACTCTTTTAAAAAAAAGTACACAGATAAATGCAATTGTGCAATATCATCATTTTCTTGTGCTTGATTTGTGTATTACATCGGTGAGTAATGATGATTGTGAAATGTATTGGGAGGAGATTATAAAAGAGGAATTATTTTTAGAGTGTTGCAAAATACTTGTTGCAAGTTATGATATCAATACTGCATGAGTTGATATCCCAAGCCTTGCTGTTGTTTGGATGGAGAGGGGTTGAGGGATACTCGGTGTACAGACATAGTGGAGTAGTTTGGCAGGATTTCAGGTAGACTCTACTTTGAAAGTTTTGAAAGGCTCGAACCAATCATGTCTATGTATGGTTCACTGGTCATGCGAAATGCTCTAATAGGCAAATACTTATATGTTTTTTTTAGGGATGATCAACAAATGCACATACATGTGCCTAGACAATACTGTGATACTTTGTCTTTCTTAATCTTCAGATGAAACTTTTTTGTCCTTTTTGTTTCCAAATGCTGTTGTGATGCTCTCTGTTATGTTCTTACTTATTGTAAGTGAAATAGTTATTACTATTCTTTTAAAAAAGTGGACAAATAAATGGAATTATGCAATATCATCATTTTCTTATGCCTGATTTGTGTATTACATCAGTAAGTAATGATGACTGTGAAATATGATGCATCTTCCACGTTCTAGAAAAGTTACCATTGAATTTTATAGTATAATAATTTATTTTAAAGCTCGAATTATCAGTGCATGAATACTGTAGTTCTTTAGGAGTTTGGCTTATAAAAATTGACAGAGCTGAATGGAGTACTTGGTTCTTGGTGGCAATCTAATCTTTTGATGTTTGTGAAATTTTGAATGATAGAGTCTAATTGTCCCCGATGAGAATCTGAATAGTAGTCTCATGTTCTAGTCTCGTCCACCATTCAGAACAAACAAAAACTTCAGGTGAAGGAAGTGTTTCTATCACTTCATATCCACACTGAGGCTACAAAATTATTTGCCATTGGTGCGTTTTGCTTATCTATGCTTCTCTCCAATCAGATACCTACTCTTAAGTTTTCTTTGCCATCTCTCTAAATGAATGCACATGTGGAGTTGGGTTCCAAATAGCATTCAGTCTAAGGAGAAATGCTAAAACCACCTTTGACAATAGTGTTATACCATCTCTCTATCGAGATTTTTAAGCTTATATGCATGTATACTATCCTAAAGAATGGCTATTTAATTTTTTTTCTTTTTAATAAAGAAGCTAGACAACTTAAATACTGGACTACATACTAAAAATTTTAAATCAAATAAAAATTAATTCTACAAATCAACAATCGTATAATTTAAATCATACATCATGTCTTTAAAAAAAAAAATACTATATTACTCCTTACAAACATTTTTTTTCTGAAAAGCAGAAAATGTTATAAACAAAATAGCCAATGAGAAATTAAAGTCAAATGAAAGGGACGCAAACCTATTCCAACAGAAAAAGGGAAGCAAACCTATCATCAACTGAAATATTTTGCCTCATATCAAAATTAACTATCAAATTTAAGCACAAAAATCCCCAACATTGATGTGCCTAATCCCCAAAATCCATAAAGCTTCATAATGTTCTGATGCCTGATGTTTCCAAGAGTCAGGATCTCAGCCTGAAAACTGTTCTCAATATTGCTCCCCTCCCTGTTAGATGCTAGCGTTTTTCAGAGCAATAGATTGTCCAGTATGCATTACTACCTTATAAACTGTCCCACAAGCTCCTCTTCCAACGGCATAGCTATCATGAAAGTTGTTTGTGGCCTCAACCAGATCTTGCAAACTGAATCCCTCCTTAGGAGGACAGTAGATATCTGAATCTGGTGACGAACTCTCATTATCACGTACGGATGGAATTGTCTCAGTTGGGCATCTCATTACATACAGTATTACTGCAATTCCAATGAGTGATACTCCACCAACAGCAGCTGCAACAGTTGTGATAATTCGACCACGAAGAGCATCTATGCTTTTTAAAGAAGCACCAGAACCAGAAAATGATGAATCTCCACTGCAATAGCCAAGATGCCCTTCTTGGCCTTGTCTAAATCAATTTTCAGCTCTTTCAGAGTGGTCTGTCAGCAAATAGAACAAGAGTCAAATTTCATAATATTCCAGTATGTATAGGCTAACAAAAGAACATAGTTTCTTTTTTTTTTTTTTGGAAGCTAAAAGAACATATTTTCTTGGCAACTAAAATAAGATGCATGTGCAAATACACACACATGAAAGGACAGATCAGCACAGTGAAATTTTCTGCCCAGAGAATTTCTAATGTCTCACATGTGTATTAACCGAGACAACAATAAATTTACTATGGAATCTCCCCAAGAAAAGAACGGAGTAGTTGAATAATTAAATTTTTTTTTTGAATATTAGTATAATGGACCACCGTCTAGAGGTCAACAAAACCCTGCATTAAACTTAAACGTCTCTGAAGGAAAGTTAGGTGCAGTCTCTACAATTCCTCGATGGGACGGATGAATGTTACGCAAATAAGATCTCCATTCATTGTTGATCGAGAATCCACCTTTCCCATTCTTATATCATTTTAAGTGGGTGTTTGATTCAAATGATTTAATAGATATCATTTAACAAACTAAATCATAGTTGTTCGATAATTTCTATAAATTATTTTTTTTTTTTTGGAATTTAAATTATTTTTTATCTATTTTATTTTTCCTTTGTTAATTTTTTTTAATAACTAGTAAAAATGGTTAATTTTTAATATTATAAGAGGAATAGAACGAGTAGAGGCTTTGAATTATATTCTCTTCAATAAAATATTCACATCTTTTATCACTTATTTTGTTAAATTAATTCACCCCAAATGGGAGTTGCAAATAAAATTACCAATTAAAATTACTTATTTATGCTAGATGCTCTATACCTGACCAGTTTAATTTACAACATATATTATAAATGCAAATTTATAAAAATTAATTTTGTATATTTAATATTTTGATCATTTTTTGTATATTATATGTATATGGTTTAATATAATACACCTTTTTTTTTAAATACACCTTAAAAAGATTAAAAAATTGCAACTCTTAAAAAAGATAGTTGCTTTCATAAAAATATTAATTGAAAAAATTTCAAACCCAATATTTTAACATTCATTGTACATCTTAAAAATATATAAAATTCAATTATGTTGAATTTAGCATTTAAAATGCTTATAGTTTTTCATAATTTTTAAAATAAATAATAAAGATGAAGACTTGAATTTAAAATTTTTACAAACAAAAATAAGAGTTTTTTTTTATTATTATATTTTAAGCCAAAATTATAAAATTACAAAAAAGGTTAAAAAATTATTCACAAGGACACAAGTAAAAGTTTAGTGAGATTTGAGCGCTAATTGATCCACGTAAGCAGAATCAAACTCCTTTAATGTGGCTCACTTTTTCTCGCTTTGTTTTCACCTGTCTGCTCCATGCTTATGATTATATAAGCCCTATAAAGGAAGGCGAGGTAAGATTTTCTCTTTCTTTCGCAGCTATTCCATCTCCAAAGTAGCAGCAGCACTGTCGAAAGAACAAGAAAAAGAAAAGTTGTTTACGCAAAGGTACGGTCCACTCGATCATTTTCTATATTCTTTCTTTTTCAATAAATCGTTTGTCTGTCTGTTAGACGCGTGTTCGTATATTGTTTTTCTTTTCATTTTTTTTTTGAGTTTGTTTGTTGTTTTATCGGAATCCAAACAAGAAGGTGCGGATTCATTTTGATCGACAATGCTTGTTTTTGGAGCTTGATTTGCAAGTTAATATATATATATCTCTGTGCATTTACGTATTAATAATCTGCGTATTGTTACTATTATTATTAATAAAACTGTTTGATGATAGCGTTGTGGTTTTTGTTTGGATTGATTCAGTTTAAATTCAATTTGCAATCGATCATGGCGAGGAAGATGCTAATTGATGGAGAGGAGAACCAGCCAAATGAGCAAGAACACTTTGATTTTGATTTGTTTGTTATAGGAGCTGGAAGTGGCGGTGTTCGTGCTTCTCGGTTTTCTGCTAATCATGGAGCTAAGGTATGACAAAAAAAAAAAAAAAATTCATGTTGGTTGAGAAATTGTTTGTGTCTCTTGATAACCTAACTTGCATTATGATTGGCTTCGCCCCCCCTAATATGCTATTATTTATTACGACTTATGTTTGGATTCTTCACTTAGGAGAGAAAAATTTGCTGAAATGCAAGAGTCATTGTGTAATGTTACTTTTGACTGACATAAAAACATTTAGGTTCATTTCTCACTTGTGGGATTATGTTAATAGAAGGTGTGGATGTTACTCTTGGCAATGGTTTTAACTTCTTTCTGTGATGCATTGCTGTTATATTATTATGTTTTCACTGTTGAGTGCAGTGTATCCATTTTGATGGTTCGTTTTCCTCTAATTGTTTCCGTTTCTGTTTTAAGGTTGGGATTTGCGAACTTCCTTTCAATTTAATCAGCTCAGATGCAGAGGGAGGAGTTGGTGGAACGTAAGTGTATATATATATATATGAAAGAATATTCATGTTAGAAAAATTTTGCAGAACATAAGTTTAATGAGTTTGCTTTGTGAACCTAAGCTCAGATACAGTTTCTTACCATCAGATAGCAGAATGTTAGGAAAATTTAGCATGATAATTTTAGTCATGAGAAATGCTGCTGTTACTCTGTCAAATTGTGTTGTTGGTTTGATAGTAAATAGTCACGGGGCTGTGCTAGATATTAATTTGTGTTACTATAGTTGAATATCTTCTCATGATTTTTTATACCTTTTCTTTTTTTGTTTCTGTAGTTGTGTTCTTCGCGGTTGTGTTCCCAAGAAGATTTTAGTGTATGCATCATCTTTTGGAGGTGATATCGAGGTAAGAATGTCAAATTTATTAGAATCTCATGCTAGAATCTGCTAAAAATCTAGTTGAAATTCTCAACAAAAAGACAATTTGTTCTTTTGAGGGCATCTGTTGTGATGATGTGAATACTCATAGACATTAGAATGTATTTTGATATGCATTGACTGTCATAGATGGTTCTAAAATTCACTGGTTAGTTTAGTTTTTAGCGATATTATTAATTCGCCTTGCAGTTTGGCTTGGTTGCATTTGATATTTGTCTAGATGTTAAATTGGTTCTGCCAATTTTGTTTTTTCAGACCTTAGATTTGGGTTGTGATACAACTTTTTCTTACTTGGTAGATTGATATATTGTTATGTGCTTCAATTGTTCTTGTGTGTTGTACTGTTTGTTTTGTTTTTTTCTCCTCCTGCATTGTGGATTGGCAGAAACATTGCTTATGTTTAATGGTTAATAGATGTATGTTGTTGACTTCACAGGATGCCAGGAATTTTGGTTGGGAAGTAAATGAAAATGTTGAATTTAACTGGAAAAAACTGTTGCAGAAGAAGGTAAGCAAGCATTCTAGTAGGAGCTTATTTTAGTTCTATGATGATCTTGTACGAACTGTTTGTAGTGTTATCTTTTTCATGTGTTAACTAACTTTGAAAGAAAATTAAATGAAAGAAAATATGAACAAGACAGGGATGGTAGAGAAAAGAACTTTGGTTGTTCCTTTCATTATGGTTCACTTATCTTTGTAGGAGTTGCAAATGATCCTGCAGGATATTTTCCTCCGTAAATATCCAACCCACATGTCCTCAATTCCCCCTTCTTCATTAAAAACTAGAGGAAAGGCACATTCTTTCTGTGTAATTAATTATTTTTTCTTGATCAAAACCAAAGAATTGTTAGAGAGTTAAGCTAGGTAGTTGTACTTTCTTTTTCAGTCAGGTCCTGTGATGAACTAGAGCAGGTTGGCAACTGTTTTACTGTTTTTGTATGTCCTGATTATCTGTTCTTTTTTTTTTCTTTTCAAAATTGCAGAATGATGAAATTATCAGGCTAAATGGAATTTACAAGCGATTATTGTCTAATGCTGGTGTTAAACTTTTCGAAGGCGAGGGAAAAATCGTCGGTCCTAATGAAGTTGAGGTGACACAGATAGATGGCACCAAATTGAGCTTTTCAGCAAAGCACATACTGATTGCAACTGGAAGTAGAGCTCAGCGTCCTGCTATTCCTGGGCATGTTGGTTTTCTGGTTCTCTTCTTGTGTGGTTGTACACTGATGAGTGATAGGTTTTTTGCATGATTATGGAAACCAATTTTAAATGGTTCATGGTTTTTGCCTCTATTTTATTTCTGTGATCTATCTTATTGTCTAGAAGTTTATATTTTGGTTTTTGTTAACTTCTTATGAGACTTTTACGGAAATGATAGTTGCATGCTTACATATTTTTTAACTTGAATTGCAAAATATGAAAGGCTGCAGCTAAATGCTCCTTTAAAGTGTGTGCAAAACTGATTGTGTCTAACATGTGATGTTTAAGATCTATTTATTTTCTATCTTCTATTTTTGTTGCTTACTTGCATTTTTGGTTTCTTTGACTATTAAGGAGCTGGCTATAACCTCTGATGAGGCATTGAGTCTGGAAAATGCGCCTAAGCATGCTGTGATACTTGGCGGAGGGTAAGATCTATCTCTTCAGTTGTGGTGTCTATTAAGTTTTGATTTTGTTGCATACCCTGGATGTTGGCTGATTATTTCCTATTCTTGTATAGGTATATTGCTGTTGAGTTTGCTTCAATATGGCGTGGCATGGGTGCTACTGTGGACCTAGTTTTCAGAAAGGAACTTCCTTTAAGGTTGTAATTAAGGCTTTGATGTTGTGTTGCTATTGTTTTGTATTCTGTGTTTAAAGAAGTAATATTTTGACTCTAATAATTAACAGGTAATGTTAAAGAAACCTCCTGTTTTGAATGTTTTTTTGGTGTATGGTATGATTGAAAACTTGGAAATTTGAATCATACCGTTCATGTTGTTTGAGATGTCAACGAGCAAGGAAGGGTGTTTTTGGTGTTGTGGCGGTGGTTGGGGTTGGTGTGCTGCTTATCAACAACACCTAAATCCTGGTATACCTAGTTCAGGCTGTTACTGTTACAGATAAGGACCATGTGTAAGCCTTTGATTATTGATAGTGAAACATGATGGAGATTGAGCAACAATGAGTACGTTTGCATTAGTTTGGTGCAGAATGTATAATATTGACTGAGGATACATTTTTCTGCTTGCCCATCAACTAAACCCTTTCGAAACCACTACATTAATTTGGTTTTGTTTTGACCACATATTCTTATAATTGCCTCTGCTTGAGAGTTGGAACTTAGGGAATGTTTTTGGGTCATATCATGTTGTATTATCCAATTTTGCTACTTCTTGCAAATTAGGAGAACTCTCTGGCCTTTTTTGTTTTAAATGTCACTTTAATGTTTGACTTAATAAGTTTCTCATGTCAATCTATCTACAATTATTTATGCAGAGGTTTTGATGATGAAATGAGGGCAGTGGTTGCTAGAAATATGGAAGGCAGGGGAATAAATTTGCATCCTAGAACCAATTTGACACAGGTATTTTATTTGTAAGGGGTCTGTCGTTGATGCCACATACATCATTTTTTTATTTTAATTGTATTTGTTTATATCTTTAGCAGTACATTCCTCTTTCTCTATCTGTATTGTTTGATCATTTTTGTTTGTTTTCTAATCAACCTTATGCTAATCATGTAAATTATTACTACAGTTAACCAAAACTGAGAATGGCATAAAAGTTCTTACTGATCATGGAGAAGAGTTATTGGCAGATGTTGTGCTCTTTGCCACTGGTAATTATACTTGCTACTAGATTGCATTGATTTCCAAGGTTGTTTCAACTACCTGCATTTCATGCGATGCTGTCAAAACTTTCCTTGTTCTGTGCATGGCATGAAATAATGTTTCAGGATCGTATTGCAAAACATAATTTTAGTGAAGCTTGATAAACAGAACTAGATCGACGAGATGACCAAATTCCTTCAAGAATTAGCATTATAAAAAAAATAGTTTAAAAGTGTATAAAAAGACATTAAGGGAAAGAAAATGGAAGGACTACATGTTAAAAAAATAGATATTTTGATGGAATGGGCTCTTAGAGATTTCTTTATCAGTTTATCTTGTGTTTCCTTTTTTTTTTGACAGCCCATTTATTACCTTGTTTACTCTCCTCTCTTGTGCTTTCTCTAGTAATTTCCTTCACTCTTGATATATGAGTCTCTCCTACTCTTTTTGCCAATTTATATTTTTCATTTGGCTTTTTGTTATGATGACATTGGCCTCTAAAGAAGTGACCCTCCCCTTACAGAGCTCATATCTTTCTCCCATCTTAATGTTTTGGAACACAATAATCTGTGTTCCAGAGTTGTTTCCTGAAATAGTGGAGCTTGCATAATCTCAGATCTAGAGTCAGCTTTTATGGAGTTCCAGTCAAATTTAATATTTATGTGCTAATTTTCTAAATAGTGTAGTCAATATATTTGTTACTACACATTATATTTTACTGCTGCTTGCCAGCATTGTATCATCCTCTCTCTTTTCCCTTCCCCTTTTGTTTGTCTTTACTGTCTGTGTTCTTTAATTTGATGCAGGTCGGGTACCCGTCACAAAGAGGTTAAATTTGGAAGCTGTTGGGGTGGAGCTTGACAGTGTAGGAGCTATCAAGGTCAATTGCTTTATATTCTGTTATATTTTTCTTTCTGTATTAGTTATTGAGTGCACAAATAAGAGTGTAGGTCAGTAGCTGTCCCTTCTGTTATTTTTTTCTTTCTTTGTTACAACTTACAATTCAGTGCACACTGATAGATGTAAATTTCAAAATTAGTTTCTTTTTTAGTCATGTTTATCACCGTAGGTTGATGGGTTGTGAACACACATGCAGTTGATAATTTGATAATTTTAGGGTGTCTCTTGATGTCGTTGATGATAAAGGAAAGTTATTGACTTTATATGGAGAAATTTGTCAATGCCATTGATTGAGGTGCTGAACTCAAACTTTGTATTTCCATAGGAAAAGTTAGGTTTCTAGAAAAGGTTTCTGCACAATTAACTCTGAATCCTGAGTGACCCATTATAGGTATGATTTATGTGTTGTATGCTGAGAACTCTATGCAGCTCTGAGTACCAGTTATAGTAAAATCAAGCTATTTAGCTGCATAGAAACTGTCCGCTTGATATCTTAATGATTTGTTTTGGGTGGTTCAATAATTTTGTTTATCATCATTATTATTTTAAATGGAGTGTTTTTTTTCATCTATTTGAATTTTATTGCACAATACTGGCATCAGAATCCAGCACCTCCACTTGCTATAAAAGATATTCTTTAGTTTCTATCTTTTCTCTTAATTGTTTCCTTGTTCAGGTTGATGAGTACTCACGCACCAATATACCTAGTATATGGGCTATTGGTGATGTCACAAACCGAATGAATCTAACCCCTGTGGCTTTAATGGAGGGAACATGCTTTGCAGTAGGTGTTTCATGGAGAGCTCATTTCATTTCCTTATTAAGTTTCCATGAAATTTATTTTTCCTCATGCTGCCATCTTCAAAAATAAATAGTATAATGCTCAATGTTTCTAATGTGCAGAAAACTGTTTTTGGTGGGGAACCTCGCAAACCAGACTATAACGATGTACCATGTGCTGTATTTTGGTAATAGTTTCTTTTCTTTTGGAAGAGAGGGGTTCTTTTCTGTTCCTGTAAATTTCTTATAAAAATTGGCTGATAAACTGCATTGCCTATGTTTGGTTTTGAAACTGCATAACTAACTCCTTTACAAGGTCCAGAATAACTGCTTTCACTCATAGATTTGGTTCATATTTGGTGCTTGCATCAGAATTGACATTATGTGGGCTTTTGCTCTGCTATGAGCTTCCATGCGTGGATCCTTTCTGTGGATTCTTTCTGAAGTCTTACAGCCCTGTCTCTGTTGCCATTATGAGCAATGAGAAGGACAACCTCTAAAAGCATACTGTAGCTAGTGTGTGGTAATTTTTATCTTTGGCAGTCACCCTATCAAGAAATAAATCTTGTAAACGTTTTTATGGCAGTGTGTGCATGTTGAACAAAAGAAGATGCCTAGTCCTTTATTGCCTCAATTCATCACCAATTCCTTAATAATTCTGTGGTGACAACAAAAGAAAAGATAATCAACTTGGGTTTTGCTTCTCTTTTTATGCTATTTTACTCTCTTGTCATTGCATTTAGGGTTTATTGAATTTTTTAGATAGGGCTTAAAATTTGCTGTTATCTGCTCTTATAGTGGTCAGTGCAATTGATGCATTATAGGAATCAGAGTTAAAATTTATCTTATCATTTGGGCATCACAAAAAATCTGCGCAGTCTGAATTCTTGACAGTGCAAGGGCTGCTTTACCACTGAAGTATGCAGTCTTTTCCCAACAATTTTTTTAAGGTGAAAGATGAGATGGCTGAAACTTGGGCTATTTGACTAACTTACGTTAAAAGATGAAGTTGATTAATATTGCATAGTCAATTAAATGAAATCAGTCAATTGGTTTTGCATGTCCTGTAAGCATTGAAGTCATGGTCTGCATGATGAATTATTCTTTAGTTTTTGAAGATGAATTTTGTTCCTGAGGCTGAAATATTAGGAGCTAAATGTGGAAAAAATTTTATTTGCCATTCATGTCATGTTGGGCAAGGCATCCAATCATATTGTATTGTGTTTGATCACATCATGTTTGCATGTCCATAATTTGTTGATGTCTCTGGCTATGTTCGGACTCCACAGATATAGCCAGGACACGTTTTAGTGTTATTTAATAGCAATTACTAATTTGTTGCTTTCAGTGACATAAAATCCTGTATACAGAGGTTTGGATGCGATAATAAAATTAGTGCTTCTGTTGGTCATCAATTTTGAATATATTCATGAATGAATGAACCTTTGATTTGCTTCTTTTCAGCATTCCACCTTTGTCTATAGTAGGCCTCAGCGAAGAGCAAGCAATAGAGCAAGCAAATGGTGATATATTGGTCTTCACATCATCCTTCAATCCCATGAAGAATACTATCTCTGGGTTTGTGCTGTCATTTCAATTTGTTTTTTTCACTAAATATAAATATTTGAGAATATTGAATACTAAGTATGAATGAAATAGACCTACAAATCATTCGGAAATGTGGGGTGACTAGCCATTATTTGTCTCTGAACATGTTCTGAATCTTGGGGAAATGTTTTAACATCTCATCTATATTTATTGAGCAGTTAGGATGCTGTAATTCACATTACTGCTTCAATTAATTTTTTTGACATGTTTATCTTAGAGCTCCTGGTTCTCAAAGCATTTTTTGTTTGCTTTATTTTGCTTCTAGACGACAAGAGAAGGCGGTGATGAAACTTGTTGTTGATGGTGAGACGGATAAAGTTCTTGGAGTTTCCATGTGTGGGCCAGATGCTCCTGAAATTGTACAGGTAAATTTTCTGTTTCTGACTTGATCATGAATGGTTCTTTCTAATAAAATCAAATGATCTTGTGCATGCCTTGCACAACATTCTTTTGGGCAAATCATCCAGAATAAGTAGCTTAAAACTGGGGCTGAGCCTGTTATTGTAATTTAACAAGTGAATTCTTTTTCAAACTTACAAGTAGATTTTTTAGTTTTCTTAATTACGGCATCAAATAATTGCTGGGATTTGTCATAACGTCCTAATTTAGACAGTAAGCTTTTCGCTTTATATAGTTTTTGGATCGGATCTGTTCTTGTAACTATGGTGGAATCTTCATGTATAGATAGCAGCATTTTATTACAAAGTCTTGATTACCTTAAACAAAAAAACACGTTGGAGCCTTCAGCTCCTTTTGATAATTAGGCCTTACCAGGTGTTCTGGCAAAGATGCTGCAATTGGCTTCTTATTATAGTTCTGTTTTTTTACACATTCAGTTTCCAATTATTTTATTCTGTATTCATTGCAGGGAATGGCTGTTGCATTAAAATGCGGAGCAACAAAGGCCCAATTCGACAGCACGGTAAGCATTTATTTTATAGAGCTATGTGATGGACTTAAAGCATATATGAGCAAGGGGCACAAGAAATTTTCCATAGAATGCGCCCTTTTGTCAAATTCTCGCCATCTCTTTAGTTGAGCAATAATTAGATCACTTCCCCAATAAACCTCCTACTGTACTTTATGAGTTTCATATTGCATTTTTCCACAGGTGGGTATTCACCCTTCTGCTGCTGAGGAATTTGTGACCATGCGCTCACTCACCAGGCGTGTTAATGCCGGTAGCAAATTGAAGACAAATCTGTGAGAAAATTCAAGTATGATCACAATGCTTGAGTGCAACAAGGAATATCCATACTTCATAGGGATTTTATTTCATCAGGACAAAAAATGTTAATTTAAGAGCTGATGCCCAGCAGTTATCTTACCTTCAATAAAAGCTGTTTGTTTTAGTATAGATTATTGGCAGTTAGAATGTTGCCGGAAATGGTGTAATTTGTTTCTTAACTAATGAATACATATGCAGTTTTTGGAATGGCATCTAATATCCTTTTTCTCATGTAAAAGGGCATCCAATATCCTTTCAATCAACTTAATTTGCAATTCTGAGAAGTACCATGTCGTGTGCTAGCTATGCATCATGCCACGAGACATTTATGATTCATATAGTTTAATTCCACCTGAGCTGTAAAATGGATTGCCACGACTTTTGTATGACATACGGTTCTGTGTCTTATTTTTGGCCTAATTCATTTATGACTCCCTAAATTTAGTACTTTTTTTTTTTTATCAATTTGATACCTTAATTTATAAATTAAACATTTAAACACTTTAAGTTGCAAAAAGCAAAACTTATAAATACTTTTAAAACTATTTGAGGTGTTTAAATGATATTTTTATAACTTAAAATGAAATTATTTAGACATCTAAATTCATTAATAAGTGTTGACAAGTTACACTTTTAGAAATTGAAGATGTCAAAATGATTAATTTAAGGTGTCCAAATAACTAATTTATAAGGTAAGAGAACAAATTACTACAACAGGTTAATTTTAAGGGTTGCAAATTTATTAAGCCTTTATTCTTTTAAAATAAAGTGCCACTTAATTTAGGCTCTTATTACAGTACGAACGTTGATATTTATACAAATGAAATTAGAATTATGAGATTAATTTTTATCTAATTACAACCATTGATTATCAATACCCATAATATGTATCAATGACTATAATTAAATAAATGTTAATCTAATAGTTATAATCTTATTTATATAGATACACATATTTGTATTGAAAAATGACTTCTTAATTTAATACAAACCGTAAAATAAACTATAAAGAACCAAGAATGAAGTGTCACTTAGCAAACATGGATATTAGCCAACCACATGTCCGCAAGCTCAGGTTAAATTTTACTTAAAACTATTTGGATTTGGCATTTAAATTGGTTAATAATTAACTCTCAAACTTTTATTTTCACTACCCTAAATGGTCACGCTTCATGACTTCAAATGGAAGAAAATGAGAGTTAAAAAATTAAACCTTACTTTCAATTAAATGTCTTGATCCGTAATAGAATATCTTATCATCTGTCATAGGCGGGTCAGATAACTCTCAACTTTTTAGCCTAATTCAACTGTAGCTTTTGTAACATGCATAATTAAGCTCAATTAAAGCATAAGGCTTTAACAATTGTGGCGGTGTGGTACATCCTGCCATGTACAGGGACTGGTCCATTTGAATTCCGTATGTTAAGTTGTGTAACCGTGTATGTGTGTTTACAAACATGTGCATCGTAATAAAAATTAGGACAACTTTTTTATACCACCTATGGGAGTAGAAATTCCTCCTCTCTAATGATGTGTCAACTTTTTTAGCTATCACTAATTAATAAAATAAAACAATTTAACTTTTTTAAATCTCTTATATAGATAAAAAAACAAAATAACCATTATACATTACCTCCTTGTCCCTTTTTTTTTTTAAATTTAATTTTAATTTTTTTTGGAATCTAAAACATAAGTTGCACATGGATGAACCCGTCGTATAAGAATTTAAACACTTATAACTTGTAAAAAATTTTTAATAATCAAATAAAAAAAACTAAAGGTATAAAGATAATATGTCGCAGTTCGCGACACACTGTAACGTTGCATGCCCTGACATATACAATTTCCCTATATAATATCATTGTGTATTTATAATTTCATTTGTTTAATGTACAAGGGTTATTTTATCCTTTTATCCATCTAAGAGATTTAAAAACAATTAAATTATTTTATTTTATTATTTAGTGATAGCTTAAAAGGTTGACACATCGTTAGGGAGGAGGGTTGTATAAAAAAATTATCCTAAAAATTATGATGTATGTTAAAATTAAATAAAAATTATTTTGAAAATCACACATTATTGTTAAATGTCTATATCATATCTGCCTCGCCTTTCATGTACCCCTAGCTTTCAAGTTAACAAAAATTCCAGACTGTCCAATGGACTGCCATGATTCTCCCTCTTTCTAGTTAGCAATTTTTTTTGGCTGTAGAAATGGATTGCATTTTTTCAAAAAAAACCTGATTGACTCAGAAGAAGAAGGAAAGATGTCTGCTCTCAGGATATCTAACTATGGGTACATTGCTGTTTTCTGAATGCTTTTTTCTGATATCTACATATGCTTGACACAACACTAACCGTCTTCAAACAGTAATATGATTTGCATGGGAAGTAGAGTGCAATCACTGATCCCTATTTACAAGCACGTATCATCTATATAAGTCTCTCTAATCAGATGAACGAGCTTGTTATTCTAGTATAGGTTAACTAATTAAGAAGCTTAAAATAACTGTTTTTTTTTTTTTTTTTTTTTTAACTCCATAAGAATTATATTGCTATTGCCGTAGTTTATTTTAGACCTCTTCTTATATCATATGATTTGAGAGAAACTTGTATACAATGACGTATAAACAAATACCATCATACCTATATCACAGTTTTCCCTTCACATACATCACAGACGGTGTACCCAAGGCCTTCACAGTATGGACACTTGGCTCCCTCATCTACCCACTCCAAGAACTGCATCACAGAACTCAGTTCTGAGAACTATATTGGGGAGAACACTGTGATTAAAACTATGAAACTCGATGCATATTTAAGATATGAAAATCCTCATACCTGGGGTTCAATATTTGGTTCGCCTGTCCCATCGCATTCTGCAACAAATAAAGATTAATTGGCAATAAAATAAAATTTTAGAAACAAATTTAAGTACAATTACCATATATTGCTCATGGAAATCAGATCTGGGGAAAAAAAATCAGCAGAACTTCAATTTTATTAGTCACTCGCGGTCAGATGGGAAGCTTCGCAAAGATGTAATAATACCAATTTTAGGACAGGTGAAACTGATCATATTCTTGAACTGCCAAATTATTACCTGTGCACAACAGACGACCCTCCCCACGACAAGTAAGGCACTTTGTCACAGAATCCTTCGGTTTGCTTACACTAACTTGCTTTTCTTTTACAATAAGTCTAGAAGGCTCCTCCCATCGATTCTCCCCTAGAAGAAAAACTCTCTGTTGAGATGCCTTAACTTCTGTTACACCTTCTTTCACAATTTTCTGCTGTGTTCCTGATATTTCTTTTACAGAAGCAACTGCAGCTCCATTGGCACGTTCCTAACAAACAGCAGATTTCAGGTAAGCGAGCAAAATGTTTTCAAGAATTTATGGGAATAATAAAATGATGCAAACTTATTAACATGGTGAGTCTCCTTGACATATCAATCACTAAAAAACGCTCTGCTTTAATAAAAGAAATTTATATCAGACCTAAATGCAACATTCCATTGCTATGACGTGAAAAGTGGTTATCAGAATGGTAATTATGTGCAATGGATAGCCAAATAGCTAAATGGAGCACAGGACTATATGAAATGATAGATAAGTCAATGATCCTAACTCAATTTACTACACTGGTCGTTGGAAGATATGATATGTCTCTCTCAGTATGCTATCCTATCCACAATTTGCTTGCCAATTACAGATGAATGTGATCGCAGAAGATGAACCAAGCCAACAACATGCCATAATTGGGTGGTGGGAATGGGGAGTAATCTGACCATACCTTCTGTGAAACAGTGAGAATGCTTTCTTTCTGATCTATACTAATGGCTGATCCAGCTTGTTTAATTTTCTGATCCACGTATAATCTTTCGAGAAGTTCAGTGGTCATGATCCCATCTTCTGTGGCGCCTAAACTCGCCTTTCAAGCAAGCTCATGTCAATAGATTAATCCAACATCAAAGCCTAAAGCTAAAATTCTCTAGTAAAAGCAAAAGTATGATGCAAAATTAACATTACTTGCCAAGTCTTCACAGCACGCTCAGTCTCACTTGAGAAACTGGAGAACTCCATATCTTCTTCTCCTGAGTAAAATCCCAATTTCAATAGTGCTTCCTGCAAAAAACCACACATATTTGCTGTAATACTTGTGCTCACAATGCGCCTATTAATAATAAACAATGAATATTACTTGTGTCTATTAGTATTATTGTTACCTGCATCTCTCGCACCTCATCTCCTTCGCTTCCTTTTCTCAAGGTTATCCTCTTTTTCTCCTCGTGACCTCTTTGCAAAACCCTAGCTTCCTCCTTCACTTCTTCTACCTTCTCCTCCTGCACTCTCGGACTCGGACTCGGACTGGGAACCGATCCACTCTCTGCAATCAGATTCTTCTCGGTCAAGAGCTGCAACAAAGCCCTAACGCTCGCGATCGCTTCAGGAACTAAATCCACTTGTTGAACTGAAATCTGTTGCTCTAAGGCTTTAATCTGCAGCTTCAGCGATTGAATTTCGTTAAGCAGTGACTCCCGCTCACGTAACCAGCGCTGTTCTTCCCGGAGCCACCGTTGCTCTTCACGAAGCCACCGCTGTTCTTCGCGGAGCCAGAGGAAATCATTGCTGTCTGAAGAAGATGGAGAAGGCGAGTTCGGGAGCGAGGAAGAAAAGCATATGTGAGAGTTAGAGAACGATAGCGCGAATGACGGAAGCAGTGGCGGAGAGAGGTAGTGATGTTTCTGATGGCGGAGAGGAAACGGAGGAGGACCGAGAGGGAGAGGGAAAGAAGAAGACATTGGAGACAGTTTTGAAGAGAGGAAACGAAAGGAAGAAGAAGAAGGAGAAAGATATTTTTTAGTTGGATTCAGGATTTAATGGAAAATAAAAGAAAAAAAATAGTGGCGGGAAGATAAGGTGAACATATTTTAGAGAAATTTAATAACAATGCCCAATTTTTAGACACCTTTATTAGCACCTAATTTTCATTTATTATATTTTTACCTCAATCTTTTCTTTTTTGTCCCTTTTTTTATTTTTTTTGTTCTTTACCCTTTTTGTTTTCTCTTTTTTCTCTTCCTTCTTTATTTTTATTTTTTCTTTTTTCTTATCTTTCCTCCCCCCGCGGATATCCACCAGACAGTAGGTCCAAGGCTACCAGGATTTTTATTGGAAACAATCACTACAGCACTTTATATGTAAAGGATTGCATGTTTTCATCATGCAATACTTGTATCTATATAATGGCTCATTCCTTTGCCTTTATAACTGGAGAGAAAGATGGAAACCCTATTGGAAAACTGGTAAGATACAACTCTAGACTAGAGAAAGATCAACGACTCCCTCTTTAAAATAAAATGCTAAAACTAGTAGTCGAGCAAACAGGACAATATCAGTAATTGACAATGCTTCAACATTTCTTTTCCACTTGGCAGACTGCAATGCCTACATTATATTATGTTCTGAGTGGCATGGAGAAGACGGTTATGTACTTAAGAGACAGATACAATAATACACCCATGTTCATTACAGAAAATGGTATGACCTATTTGTTTTCATGTGGAATAACCACAAGAAGGGACATGGAGGGGTACCTCTCTTCTCTAGCTGAGGCACTAAAGTAGATTCCTTGTCCATATACTTGAAAATTCTGAGTTTTTAGATGAACTAGATTCTTCTTGTATAGGCTGGTCATAACGATGATATTGACTTGCATTACAGGAAAGGAGCAGATGTAAGGGGGTACTTTGTGTGGTCTCTAATAGACAACTTCGAATGGACAATGGGTCATTCAATATGCTTCGGCTTATATCATGTAGACCGCAGAACTTGCAGAGAACACCAAAACAGTCTGCAAAATGGCTTGAGCAATTCCTAAAGAATGAAGACGGCTAACCCAGGAATAGCGACAGGATATTGCGGCATTCTCAATGGTTACACCAATCTTGCCTAACAATGAAATTTAAGATTAGTGAAAAGGATTTCTGCATTTTACATTATGACTTTTTAAAAACTTGTGTCCTGCTTTCCGCGGTTCCACCAATCTCCACATAGTTTAGACCCCCCTAACAATCTGGTTTCAAACTTCAGAGCTGACTTGCCACTCCTTCCATGACATAGCAATCTCCCGAGTCCTGTTTGAGTTGTACACGGACCAATCATTGTTAGACACTACTTACGTGCTAAGAGTATCTTGGATCTTAGTTCATATATAGCTTGACCACTACTCAATGGCTCAAACAAAAATCATTGAGCTGATGACTGCTCTCTTTTTGGTTGTCAGCACACCAGTCCAAGAAAATTTTAATTATATGTTCAAACATCAAATCAGAAATTTAACAAAGAAATGCCAGAAGTATCTTTATTTAAGAACTCAGACTGCATTAATAATGGAAGACGAGAATTTGAATGACAGCTACAAATACATAACAAGGTAGAAGCATATCAATTAACAAATGCACATTATGACAATCTATTAAACTCCCAATGCCGGAATTGTTGCATAATATGTCTCTGTTTCACTTTTCATTGCCCCATGCCCGAGAGTGCATTGTGAAAACAAAAGAGGGCCTTGTATCAACTAGTGGCTTTCTCATAACCCCTTTGACTAAGCAACTACAAATGCTTAAAGAGAGCGCACCTGATTTGACAAAGCAAACCAGTAGATATGACAATAATCAAGGGATGGGCTTCACAACAATGTAAAAGCCATTGCTAAGAAAAAATTTAAAAAAAAGATCTACAAACAACCATTCACAAAAGAGCCAATGCAACCAGCACCACCTCTAGAAGCAGAAAGATTCATTAACTCAGCTTTAGTCGAGCTTCACATTAGAGTAGAGAAGGGTGTCCCTTGTGAGTGGCATATTGAGCAGCATGTATATCTGCAGCCAAAGGGAAGAGAAAATTAAAAATGGCGATCATTTTCCAGAGCATCATGAATTAATCTAAAAAACAGGCCCCAGATAAGTTGTGTACATACAAAAAAAAAATGAAACTATTTATAAAACAATTAAAAATCTGTAAAAGTATATGTAATTTGAAAACTACAGATGATGTGTTGGTTTAAATTAAGATATAATCAACTTAAACGCACTCTCAAAACTATTGCATCTTAAAAAAGAAGATTTGATATTTTCTGTTGAACCTAACCATCTATGTTGTTCTTTCTACCTCCCACATATTTTATGATTTAAGCAGTGGGGAAAAATAATTGAATCCAAATATATCCACACATATGGAACAAAAGAGTCATTTTATCCAAATGTATTATGAGGTGAGTGATTCAGATCTTAAAATAACCAACTATGTCCTCACACAGTATAAGGTGTTAACAATATAGAGAAAAACTTTCCATGCCAATTTTGCAGAGAATGCAAATCTTCATGTAAATGAAATTAGAATTGATACATGGCAAGACCATTTGCTCTATCTAGCAGGCTAACAATCGTTACATTATTCTAATGATCAATAAGCTAGTTATAACCACTTGATTGTCTCACTTCCAAGAAATAACATGTAAGACGTATGAACAGTCTCAATGCAACTAAGTATTAGCTACATGCAACACCCAGTTCTTCATGCTTCAGATATATAGAAAAATTTGGACATAGGTGATGGCTGGAAAGCAATGAAGAAATGTCTACAATCAGCACCTTTCCACATCTGCTGTCTTTGTAAGACAATTGCAGGTAATTTTTTGTAGAGAAAAAGAGGAAAAAAAATTGCACAAATTTTGCAATTAGATAATCTCACCCCTATTAGAGTAGCAATAAGAAGGATAACTCCTGTCAACCAAGCAAGGGTCTTTCTAACTAAGGCCACTTCTGCAATAATTGCATCAGTTGTATTTGATCTTTCTGTCTCTGCCAACCAACGTGCAGATGGCCTAGAAGTCAAAGTCACATCCAACATGTTCTCTGATTCTGGAGATGACACTTCATTACAGATAATAACTCCCACAATTTGACCTGCCAATTATGGTTGCCAGAGTTGACAAAAAGAAAAAATTATTTCAGCAGACGTAGAAAGCAATCAATACTTACAAATAACAGCATATTTTCAATCATAAATACTGGCTGTAACTCCAAAAAAAAAAAAATTGTTACTTAAAATTAAAATTAATTACAAAATATATCACATGCCACAGGGTCAGTTTCATTCCACAAATTTCATCAATGAAAGATGCCAAACTGTCAAGCAGAGAGACAGAGAGATTCTACAGTGAGTTAAGCAAATGCAAACAGCTATTTGTCAAACCAGGTTGGTCTTTTAATGTAAATAGGAATGTATAGTAACATTTTTAACTTAAAAATAAGATCATATGTACATTCATTAAACCAAACCTTTGTATGCTGCTTGGAACGAATCGAGCATTTTAGACAATGTAGCAAGCAACAGCTCCAGTCCCTGCTGCACAACATCAGGTCCATACTGCTCTTGCAAAGCCTATGGTACAAAGAAATAGTAAGTCAAGAAGCAAAAGCTATACAAAGGGATCATATCTCCAAAGTTTGGCAGAAATGTATTCCACTTTTAAAAGTGAACAACCACAATAAACACGGGTCTAATATAACAAATCATATATATTAACAATGACATAATCCTGTTCCACATAATTCCACTTAAATGTTTTAAAGAAAATGGAAGAGTATTTCAGCACCTTAATGCCATGGAAACGGCCCATTATTAACTCTGAAGGACCTTGAATAGCCTGTGCCAGATCTTCATGATTTTCTATTGCTCTTTTACTATTGTGGAACAAAGTAAAGAGACCTGCCATGAATTCTCGATCTGCTTTCTGCCAATAAGACAAATATATTTTCTTCAGATAAAATTCAGAGATATGCAAAGCCAAATATCCAATGTAAAAGTAAGTGAAGTTATAAGTAATAATAAATGAAATACCTTAGACAAATAAAGCTTAAAATTGACACCGCTAGCCAAGGGGATGATCAGCTCTCCATTCAGTAATTCCAAGCCATTGACAATATATAATCCACCCAACCAAGATGCCTAAATAAATAAATTACACCAAAGTCACATATGGAAAAGGTGGTAAATGACATAAAAATCTGACAATTTTTCATATAAGCAGTGAGCTATAATCAAACCACTAGCACCAAGCAAGTTATAACGGAGGTTAATATGAGTCAATACTAACCAAATTATTCAGTTCCTTTTCACTGAAATCTGAAAATTTTTCATCTAAAGAAACCACAGAGACTTCATCATCTGCAACAGATCTCATAAAACAATTAAGCATTTATGAGAAACATGAGTAACACTCCCATGCAAGTTACCTATGCGCTACAATTCAAGTCTACAGAAGAAGCGAGTACCTGGAAGTTCAACTTGAGCTTTCTCGGAACCAATAGCAACTTTACTTTTAAAAGCGTTGCTCAACATGGCATTATCTGAAGCAATCAAATCTGCAGATAGGGGGGAAAAATTCTAAATACTAAGCAAACGGAACGAACTAAAGCCACATTTGGTACACCCTAAAATAGGAACGCAAAAGAGTTCATAGATTAAAGGAACCCTAACTTTGAGATAACTGAATAAAATTTTAATTGTATTCTTAGAAATTATACATATAAACACCTATTAATTCAACTAAAATTCAAGAACTGCATTTCATCCCCAATTCCAAAGCGCAATAAGAGTAGAGATTACCATTGATTCCAGTGACTTCTAGCATAAAAACAGAGCGAGGCCTATCGAATGGATTGGGCACAAGAACCTCATTTAACTAAAAAAAAAAAAAGCACAACAGATTTTAAAAAAAATTTGTTCTCGAGCTATAGCCTTATTGAACAGTTTATTGAATTAAACGCTTATGACTATTATACCTTAGATGAAGCAGAAGCTGATAGTGTAACAGGCGGTGCAAGACCAAGCAAGATAGACACAGCAGCACCAACTTCCACAGGAGTCATTGCGCGAGACTGAGCGACGTCGTTTGCTGACGGAGAGCGAAGATACCGGTGATTATTGCCATCGATGAAGATAACTGATCCGGTGCTTTCATCAGCCTGAACACACAGTCAACAAATCAAATCAGATCAAATCGAGATATTAAGAATTGTCCGATCAGAAGAAATTGAAATCAAGTAAGCCATGTACCGTAACTAATGAACATAGAAGAGAAGAGATGATAAACAGGTGTAAAACGCTGCGTATTTGAGAATCCATTGTCTCCGCATATGAGAGATCTGTTGCTTCTCTGATAGAAGACGATATAATGGAGAGGATGAGTCGAAGTTTCGTTGTTCCCGTGCGTGATGGGCAAGATACGACGCCGTTTATGGACAAGATTTGAAACGACGTTGTTTTTATGTGGCTAATAAAAGAACAGCAATGGGTTGCTGATATGATGGGCCACATTAAGAATGCAAACAAGCCCAATAATGAAAGTTTGATGGGAACAAAAATTTTTTTTTTAATTTCAAATGAGAAAATAGAAAAACAAAAATAAGTCCAAAAACATTTTTTATTGAATTTTTACTGATTTTTAATGGAAATTTGAACAAATATATATTTTTTTAAAGTTGACCAAATATAATATTATATTTCCATACTAATAGTCTAAATTATTACTATATCGAAAACATATTTCCTTAAAAAGCATCACATATTTTTATTCAAAAAAAATATTATTCGTAATTATTTTGTAAAATTATGCACTTTATCATATAAAATGTTACGTATCTGAAAAACCTAGAAATATAAAAATTTATTTAACATACATAATAATTTCCGTAATTTTATAAAATTTTAAATTTTAACAAATGTATAAATTAAGGTGTGAAAGCGAAAAAAATCAAAATAGAAAACTTGCATTGTATCAACATATATTTCATCCAAATCAATGTAATAAATTTAATAATGAAACTTTTTAAATCTTTTAAAACTCATGTATTAAGCAACCTTTTTAAAAAAATTTAATGTTTAACATTCAAAAATTTTTAGAACTGGCCAAAGTGATTTTATCCCTTCTTTTTTAAGAATTGAATACTCAATTGGTTCTCCTAAAGGTTAAACAAATGGTGTCATGCATGGATAAATATATGCTAAGCGCCTAATATTTGTTCGAAAAATGCACAAACATATTAACAATAAAATTTGACAAGCACTATAAATAAAAGTTAATTTGCCCCCAAACCATTTTCACATGTTCTATGTATTATATATGCTCTTTCCCAGGAATTTTCTTATCATGTACACACATTACATAAAAATATTCTTGTGCTTACAAATTTATGCAAAAAGATTTACAGTTAAAAGATTTACATGTTTCGATTAATAATTAAAATGTTAAAAGGTGTGGATATTTAGGATTTGAATCCCGTCCCCCTTACTCTTTTCTTTACAATAGAAAACTAACCACTTCAACTAGTTAAAAAAATATATTTACCAATAATTATGCAAATTAGCCTTAATATTTGAAATTTATTGTCATTTTGTTCATATATATTAAACTCAACTCACAATTTTATCAGACTAATGTTTTGACTTTTTTTTATATATATCATAACCAAAGATATATCAATTATAATTCAAATTAGATGAACTCAGGCATATATATCATGATAAGATTTATATGCATATCATTTAGAGTATAGTCATAGGTTTGTTATACCTAAATTCTTCTTATAATGGCCATTTTTAGTATATTTTAGAGACATATGTGTATAAACTATATAGTTCATCAATATAATTCTGATTAATATGCAAACTATTGGTTGGATGACAATCTTACTATTTAAAACAACATATGATTTATCAATTTGTAGGTAAATGTCACATTATTCACCTATGAAGATAAGATGTATGGAATTTTAGTCATTTGCATCAAAAGGTGTTTAGACTTGTTATCTTTTTGAAGGGAAATATTTTTCTCTTTGATGTTTACTAGTAGCTTTTTGCTTTCTACGCTTTTGACTAATCATACAAATATAAGGGAAATTTTTGCCTAATCAAAGTTATCCGTATTATTTGCAGGTTAGTATTTATGCAATGGCCTACATTGCGACTAATGATGAAACCTATTAACCTAATATATACTATTAGAAATATTGCTTAAACGAAGAACGGGGATTGTCAATTTGTAAAACAAAGAGACGAAAAAAGTGAATATGTTGAATTGGGAATCCATAGATGACTTCCAAATTAAGCAATTTTATGTGTAATCTTACGATTTTCAAGATAATTTTAATATATTTAACTATATGAAGTTATTGGCATATTAGATGAAATTTTCATTTTTGTAATTATATATATATTTTTATTCACAGTACTCAAATGAGAAAAAGAAACAATCTTATATGTAATTTTACGGTTTTCAAGATAATTTTAATATATTTAACTATACGAAATTGTTGGCATATTAGATGAAATTTTCATTTTTGTGTAGTTATATATATTAAAATTTTTCGATTTCTATTGTCACAGTACTCAAATGAGAAAAAGAAACAATTTTATATGTAATCTTACCATTTTCAAGATAATTTTAATATATTTAACTATATGAACTTGTTGGCATATTAGATGAAATTTTCTTTTTTGTGTAGTTATATATATTAAAATTTTTCGATTTTTATCATCACAATACTCAAATGAGAAAACGAAACCATACGAAGCTGTTGGCATATTAGATGAATTTTTCATTTTGTAGTTATATATTAAATTTTTTCAATTTTTACTGTCACAATACTCAAAATCAAACAATCTTATGTGTAATCTTACGGTTTGCAAGATAATTTTAATATATTTAAGGGATAAGTATAATTTAGTATTTTGTGGTTTCACCTTTTTACACAATCAGTTCTGTGATTTTTTTTTTTTTGCGTTTTAGTATCATGTGTTTCATATTTTTTTTACACTTTACACCCTTCTAACAAATATTGTTTAAAATATATGCTTTAATGAAAAAATAATATGAATTTTTAATACTAAGATCTTATATTGAGTGACATATTATTCAACTAACCACAATAAATTCAAAAAAATTAAAGTTTAAATGTATTTTTAATTTTATTATAAATAAAAAGAAATAATTTTTAAAATAAATTTACAATATTTTTAAAAATAAACAATTGTATGGATTGATCATAAATCATATATAGAATAAATTTATCATTGAAATATAATATTATATCAATGTTTTCTCATAAAATAATGATTATATTAATTAGAAGGGTGTAAAGTGTTAAAAAAAATATAAAACACAGGGTACTAAAATATCAAAAAAAAACCACAAAACTGATTTTGCAGAAAGGTGAAACCACAGGGTACTGAATTGTACTTATCCCTATAATATATCAATTCGTGTTTTAAAAAATATTTTAGAAAATATATAATTAGAATAAAATCATAATTTTTATTAAATATATTGTAATTTATTTAATAAATAATTTATTTTTAATTTTTTAAATGTATAATTTTAATTTATAGTTTATATTTTTTAAAATTTCTTTAGGCTCATTTAAGCTCGCGAACAGCTCATGAACACCAAGTGGAATAGTGAGCTCGGCTCGATTATAAACGAGCCAATCCCAAGCTAGCCAAAGCTCGGCTCGATTACACCCCTCTCATTCATGACCAATTTTGAACCTCCTACTTGAAAAAAATTCACAATTTTCTTTTAATATTTAATTCATTCAATTTTTTAGTACACTAAAGTTATATACCTCACGGGCATCTCTGAGTCTGCCATTGTAAGGGCATTTCCTTTCAATGCATAAGTCATGGTTTCTAAGGAATTTTGTTGTGGTCCTAAAATTGTTGACCATGCCCGATGCAATACTCCTCCCACAGTGGTTGATAAGATACTGACTCGACAACCCAAGTAGGCGACTCTGTTGCTTATTGTAGTATGCTTCCACCAAAGCAAAAGTGTGAATCCCCCAACAAACTTCTATAAAAAAAAGCACAGACATATTAAAATAACGGATCAGGCCTAGCAAATATGTGTAAAAGAAACAAGGAGAGGAAGATCAAGACCAAATTTTATTACAAACCATCAATTTGTTTTCTCAAGGGAGACTCGAGCAAGTGAGTCCAGTCGAATGAAATGGGCAGTCCATCGGGTAGATCCGTTGGCCAAGCTAAAAAAATAAAAAAAATTTAAATATTTTGTAAAATAGATAACTATTCTAAAAAAAAGAAGATAAAATTCATAACTTTATAGTTATTAAAAATAAACAAATGTCAACCTTCCCTAATTTAGTGGTAGAAAGCTTGGCACTAGGCACGATCACGGGCAGGTGAACTGGCTCGACTAAACCCGAAACCAGGCTGAATAGGCCCTAATCCGCATGAAAAATAGGTTAAGGGCCAAGTCCTCCCTATCCAAAACTGTGAACCATCAGTTCTAGTTCCAAACTACCAAATTAAAACAAAAGAATTTTCTTAACTAATCATTGGGTGGAGGGCCCAATGCACAGACCGCATAGCTTTATCCTTTAATGGAAAAAGCCCCTCACGAGGGAAAGATGAGACTTGCATTTCCTAACTGATATGGGAAAAGAATGTATTATTA
The DNA here is from genome assembly GCA_949634005.1 of Mallotus japonicus. Lineage (NCBI taxonomy): Eukaryota > Viridiplantae > Streptophyta > Magnoliopsida > Malpighiales > Euphorbiaceae > Mallotus > Mallotus japonicus. The sequence goes on from CATIWK010090030.1 coordinate 28,436, forward strand.
GAATCCCCCAGATGAGGGACTTAGGTATAGGACACGGCCTCGTTCCCACAGACGATGCCATTGATGATGTCTGGCCCAAATCCTTTCACACGACAGGCCCACTCGTGAGATATTGTCCATTTTGGCTTAGGGATCCTACAGACCGCATAGTTTTGTCCTTTAATAAAAAAAAGGTACCTCACGATAAAGAGGGGAGACATAAGCTTATAAGGACTTAAGCCCCTCATCTCCTAACCGATGTGGGATAAACGGTGCATCATCAGTTGATGTATACATTACACAAAGTAGAGGGTCATTATAGATGAGAGATACAACTTCCTTTTCATTGACTGGACACATTTTGATAAGGTTCACGACCACTTTTGAACCTCGTACTTAAAAATAATTCACAATTTTCTTTTAATATTTAATTCATTCAATTTTTTACTATACTAAAGTTATACCTCACGGGCATCTTTGAGTCTGCTATTGTAAAGGCATTTACTTTCAGTGCATAAGCCATGATTCCTAAGGAATTTTATTGTGGTCTTGAAATTATTGACCATGCCCAGTGCATTACTCTTCCTGCATTAGTTGATAAGATACTGACTCGACAACTTAAGTGGGCGACTTTATTGCTTATTGTAGTATGCTTCCACCAAAGCAAAAGTGTGAATCCCCCAACAAACTTCTGTAAAAAAAAAAAGCACAGACATATTAAAACAACAGAGGCTTAGTAAATATGTAAAAAAAAAAGGACAGGAAGATCAAGACCAAATTTTGTTACAAACCATCAATTTGTTTTCTCAGGAGAGACTCGAGTAAGTGAATCCAGTCACATGAAATGGGCAGTCCATCGGATAGATCCGTTGGCCGAGCTAAATAAAATAAAAAAAAATTTTAAAATATTTTGTAAAATAGATAACTATTCTAAAAAAAAGATAAAATTCATAACTTTAAGTTATTAAAGATAAACAAATGTTAACCTTCCCTAACTTAATGGTACAAGGCTTGGTATTAGGTCTAGTTAAGGGCTGATTAACCAGCCTGGCCAAACCTAGAACTAGGTTGAACTGGCCCTAACCCGCAGAAGGAACTAATTTAGGGGCTGGTTCCTCCCCATCCGGAACCATGAACTATCAATTAAAGTTTCAAAAAGCCAAATTAAAAAAAATTCTTTTTTTAACTAACTGTTGGGGGAAAGGGCCCAATGCACAGACCGCGCGGTTTTGTACTTTAATGAAAAAGGCCCCTTATATAAAGAGGACAGACTTGAGCTTATAAGGACTTAAGTCCCTCATCTCCAAACCAATGTGGGATAAATAGTTTATTATTAGGTAATGTATACATCACACCAAATAGAGGGCCATTTTCAAAGAGAGATAAAGCTTGCCTTCCATCGACTGGACTCATTTTGATAAGGTCATTCATGACCACCTTTGAACCTTCTATCTGAAAAAATTCATAATTTTCTTTTAATATTTAAATCATTCAATTTTTTACTACGCTAAAGTTATACCTCACAGGCATCTCTAAGTCTGCCATTGTAAGGGCATTTCCTTTCAGTGCATAAGCCATGGTTCCTAAGGAATTTTGTTGTGGTCCTGAAATTATTGACCATGCACAGTGCATTACTCCTCCCACAATGGTTGATAAGATACTGACTCGACAACTCAAGTGGGCGACTCTGTTGCTTATTGTAGTATGTTTCCACCAAAGCAAAAGTGTGAATCCCCCAATAAACTTCTGTAAAAAAAAAAAAAGCACAGACATATTGAAAGAATGGATCAGGCCTAGCAAATATGTGCAAAAGAAACAAGGAGAAGAAGATCAAGACCAAATTTTATTACAAACCATCAATTTGTTTTCTCACGGGAGACTCGAGCAAGTGAGTCCAGTCGCATGAAATGGGTAGTCCATCAGGTAGATCCATAAAAATAAAATAAAAATAGAATTTTTAAAATATTTTGTAAAATAAATAACTATTCTTAAAAAAAAAATTCCTAACTTTCAGTTATTAAAAATAAACAAATGTCAACCTTTCCTAACTTAGTGGTAAAAAGTGGTAAAAGGTTTTGCACTAGGCCCAGCCAAGGGCCAATTTTGGCTCGAAACCGTCCGATCAAAATTGGAACCAGACTAAATCGGCGCTAACTCTCAAGGGGAAGCGGTTCAAGATGGTTCCTCCCCATCCGGAACCGTAAACCTCCGGTTCCAGTTCTGAACCACCCAATTAAAAAAAAATTTACTAATCATTTTCGGTTGGGGGGGGTGGGGGGGAGGGCAATGCACACACCCCTCTTATATATATATATATATATATATATTGATTTCTTATTAAAAAAGACAAATTTATCTAAAATAATAGCCATAAACAGCTGTTTTAGGGATATTTTAGGAAGTTTACAAAATATTTTTAGTGTGTATAAATAGGGTTGAGGGGAAGTCATTTTTTCTCACAAAAAATTTTCTCTCAATATTCTTTTTGTATTTTCTCAAAATACTCATTGAAATAATATTTATTATTTATTCTATTATAATCTGATATATTATTTATTCTATTATAATCTCAATGTTCTCTTATTCTCTTAATTTATTTTGTATTAATTTCACTCTCAATTTTTTTAATCACTTCTCAAATATTTTTTATTCAATTCTGAAAATTTTTTTTATTAAAAAATGGCAAGTGGAAGTGGAAGAAGCGGAAAATCAAGATTACAATATTTGGTGAATCACAACCAAATATTTGTGATTTAGATAATATGATGGATAATTTGCAAGATGATTTTCCAACACAAGAAAGTCAAGAAGTTTTGTGGAAGAACTTGCAACAAATATTCCACAACAACTTGAAGATGAAAAAACTCAATCACAATTGGATATTTTCAAAGTTCATATTAAGCGGTAAAGAAATGCAAATGACAATTTTGATGTAATTTGTAATTATTGTGGCCAAAATTACAAATTTAAAAATGAAGGTGGCTATGGTACATTTAGAAGGCATTTGATGAACAAGCATCCAACACAAATTGGTATTGAACAAAGACAAAAACAAATTTCCAGGTACACAACATCCTTTTCTTTTTCTCATTTATTTAAATATAGTGATGAACAAAATAAATTAGAATTAGCTAGAATGATTAGTATGGAACATTTATCTTTTAGTTTTGGTGAAAATGTTGGTTTTGTTTATTATTGTCAAAAAGCATTAAATTCACAAGCTAAATGTGTGCCTAAAAATACATTAAAATGTGCATTATTTAATTTACATAAACAAGAAAAAAAATTAGAAAAATTATTTATGAATTTTAATGGACGTGTATGATTTTGTAGTAACATTTGGAGTGATCATTGGCAAAATCACTCATATATGGGAATAATTTGTCATTGTATTGATAATGAATGGTTGTTACAAAAAAGAATTATTGCATTTAAAATTTTTTATGACCGGCATACCGCCAATAATATTTTTAGAATGATTAAAAATATTTTAGAAGAATATTTTCTTAATTAGAAATTTTTTCAATTTCATTTGATAATGCAGTGGCAAATACTGCATCAATTAGTGATCTCCAATCTATTTGTCAACCAAATATTTGAGGAAATTTTTTTCATGTTAGATATGTATGTCATGTTTTAAATTTATGTGTACAAGATGGTTTAATATCATTGGATGTGCTCCCATCACTAATTAAAAAAGCATTTTCATTTTTATGGACAAATAGATAAGCAAAGAAATTTTGGGAAAAATTTTGCAAAGAAAATGGTAAAAGACTAAAAAAATTCCTAAGAGATGTTCCGACTCGTTGGAATTCAATTTATAAATTATTAAACAAGGCATTTACATATAGAGATTTATTGTGCACATTTATTTCCAATAATGTGCATCAACTTCATTTATATCCACAAAATTGGGATATTTGCACAAAACTTTTGGATATTTTAAAAAATTTTAATGATTCAACGTATGTTTTAAGTGGTGTTTATTATCCTACATCATTATTATTAATTGAATGTTGCAATATTGTTAGTGCAATGTAAGAACATAAAAATGATATTGTTTTAAAAGAATCAATTTTAATAATGAAAATAAAATAGTTAAATTATTTTAAATTCATTCCATTAATTAATCTTGTGGCATGTGTTTTTGATCCTATATGATTATTTAAGTGTATATTATGGATGTTTAGGTCTTACAGAAGATAATAATATAAATATAAAATCAATAATTAATATAGAAAAATATTAGTACAATTATTTAATGAATATAAAGATAATATAAATATCGGTTCTTCTTCTTCTTCTTCTTTTCCAACCAGTCAAGTGGGAGATGAACAAGAAAAAATTAGTATTGGTGATCGGGTCTTGTTGCAAAAATAAAAAAAGACTTTAAGGATCATATGTTTCATCTCATGAAATTGACATTTATTTAACAACAGTTTTTGAGTTTAGTGATAGCAAATCCGGAAAAGATTTTCCGGTCCTTGAATGATGGAGTCAACACCAAAATTCATATTCAACCTTTGCACGAATTGCTAAATAAATTTTTCAAGTTTGGTTTCAACGGTAGTTGTTGAACAAACATTTAGTGTGGAAGGAAGTATTTTGGATGAGACTTGATCATCCATAGCTCCTGAATCATTAGAGACTCAAACATGCGTGGATGATAGGTCAAGAATGGTATTAAGACAACAATAAATTCAAAGGGGCGAAAATGAAGATTTATTGGACTTCACAACCGATGGACAAACGAGAAATTCAACATTCGGTGCTAGAAGTGAGTAATTATTTAAGGTAAAAAGTGAGTAATTAGAAAAAAGTAAGAGAACTACATAGGTTTTGATTTCTCTATATACCAAAAGGATATGTAGGTAACTTAGTTTTTGGTAAGAAAATTAAGTTCAAACCCTTTAATTTTTTGAATTTTATTTTTCTAATTTAATTTATTAATTCATTCTTATAATTTTTTTTATTTGAACCAACATTATATATAAACTAACTTAATAAAATTTATTTCAATCTTTTTGAATTTTTTATCTCAAGTTAACTAGTTAATTTATTTTAAGTTACCTAGTCAAAAGTTAAGTATAATTTTTTATTTTTATATTTTAATTTTTAAGTAAAAAAACTTATTAAAATGCCATAATAAATTTTTATTTCAACTTTAATGTAATTTATTTGTCCTAAAAATTAATTTTTTAAATATATTATAAAAAATTGAACTTAATCGAATCGGTCTAGAACCGGCCAGTCCTGAAACCGGCCCTGTACCCAGTTCCGGTCGAATTCTCCTAACCTTAGAATAGTGAACCGCCGGTTCATGAATCGAAACCTGCGATTCCAAAACTATGGCCAGGTCTACTTGGCACTTTTGTAAAAGGGGAGGTTCAAATTGTTATAACCCGGAATTTTTATAAAATTTTAATTTCTATTTTGAGATTTGCAGTGTTAATAAATATTTATTAATTTTGAGATTTATTATTTAGTCAGTTAATTTAAATTATTAGTGTTGAATATTATTTTTAATATTATTAATTTTATTAAATTTTATTAGTTGTTAATATATATACATATATATATATATATATACTTTATTAAGTGTGTAATTGTGTATATATATATGTGTGTGTATATATATATTTACTATTATATATGAATATATTTTTGTGTGGTTGAGTTTGATTGTGGATAATATATTATTATTATTATTATTATAACAAAAAAAAGGACAACATTAAGCTGTCGGGTTCTCTCTCTCCCCCCATCATCTTTTTCTTCTTCTTCTTCTTCTTCTCGATCTGTCACTGTCCACTACGCCACCACCCTAGCCCAACACCGATCAGCCCCGCCACCACAGCAGCAGCAGCAGCAACAACAACAAGCAACAACAGCAACGACAGCAACAGCAGCGCAGAGACAGCCCCTCCCTGTGTGAACAGTGTAGTCCGGTTTCCGGCAAAGAATCCGGCCAAGCTTGGGCTCGTTTCGAAGCTCATGCTTCGAGCTTCAACAATACGTAGTTAGTTTCGAGAGATTCGACCAATAACGACTCCGAAAACTTGATTTTATATTTTGGTTAATATGTTTAATTTGATTTTTCATGTTGAATTTGATTTTATTAAGTGTTAATGCTTTGAGATTAATTGTTATTTAAGCTAAGATCTACCTAAATATAATTTTTTTTTATTTATTTTAATTTTTGGTAATTATTTGTGAAAATTATATTTTTAGAGAAAATATTGTAATTTAATTTTAAATTAAATTTTGGTATATTTATAGTTGTTTACCTTATTTAAATGATGATTTTTGATTTTTGATAGTATAAATAAATTTTATTAGTTAAATTAGCATTTTTGTATAATTTGAAAATATTATTAGAATTGAGTAATTGATTAATTTTAAGTAGGTTTATTATTATTTATTATGTTTTAGACTGAATTTAAGTAATTAAAGCATGAAAATAATTTTTATTATTAATTTCAAAATTTTAGCTTTTAAGTAGTGATTTTTGGAAAAATAATCGAATAATAATTGTGTTTGTGATTTTTAAGCTTAAATTAATTATTTGATAATTTTATTATATTTAAGTGATTTAATTAATTATTTGCTAATAATGATAATTTAATTGATTATCGTTAATTAAACGCTATTTAATTGCTTAATTTCGAAAAAATGGATTTTTTAATAAAATTTAAGTATTAATGTGGTATTTATTATTTATTTTTGGTAAATAAATATATTTTATGCTTTTATCATGTAAATAATTAATTTTGATATTAATTGGAATTTTTATGATTTTGGATGAATTATTAGTATTTATTATCATTATTAATTATTGTGTTTGTGTGGAAGCTCGGTTGGGCATTTTGAATAGTTCGGAGGCCCAACCCGAGAAGTTGCGCATTTTGTGATATTTGAAGTGTGTTTGCGTGCAGGATTGACTCTATTTCGGTAGAGGGATGTCCGTTTTACAAAGGAGATTCTGCTGAATTTTTGATAAAATTCTCGTAGAACGTGACATCGGGTCGATTCTAAGTTATGAGTTATGTCGAGTCCTTCTTAGAAATTCTATAGTTATTAAATTAGGAATATTATTCTGATAATATTATTATTATCATTTTCTTAGCTATACCGCGAGCTAGGCCGACCAGACCAAGCCAGCCGAACTGGAACAGAGGAACGCAGTAGTACTGTGAGTTGTTATTATATGTATGCATTGCATGTAGAAAGTATGTCATTGGCATCCATATTTCGAATGAGTATGAATTTTATTATTTATTATGTTATATTGCATTAAATGCTATTTATTTTCAGGGTTGAATATATATATGTTTTCACATTTATAAAATGTGATTATAAAAATGTGATTAATGGATGCTTTCATATTTTATTCTAATTCTCATTATTTTTGATAAAATATTTTGGAGGATTTCGTAGAACGTGCCACCTAATGGGTTACACTAGGATTGTTGCGCAGCAATACGCTAGATGTTAAGTTGTAAATTTTATTGAAGTGAGAGTATATGAAATGTGATATAAGACACTTATTATTGAGAATTATGAAGTGAGAGTGGTGTGACTGCTGGAGCTCAATTGACTAGAGGTCTCGGGGCCAGTCATGCCGACAGTGAGACTGCTGGAGCTCGATTGACCAGAGGTCTCGGGGCCAGTCTACTGTCAAATTTGGATAAGAGAAATATTTTTGGATTTTAAGATAGCTTGTTGGCTAGTGACGTACTGTACTGAGGTTACGATTATTACTAGGGTTCTACTCCGATCCTCCACCCTAAACCTTTTTGCATTTATCTATCATCATACATTGTGACTCCGAGCATCTGTATGCAATGTTTGTATAGTATAAATAAATATAAAGATATAAATATTATACTGATGCTTGATTATTTGTCACTAGGGGTGTGTGCATATATATAATAATAATTCACTCAGTGAAGTCTGACCCCCCTAAATATTTTTTTCAGGACACTCTACTTCGTCAGACCTCAGTACTAGATCTCTCCGCCGATCTTCTTCAGCCCCGGCTAGGTTATGTAAATTTCATATTTGAACTCTTGTTTGTACTCTAGAAGCTGCAGTAGTAGTACTTGATTGCTGTAGTATTTAGTATTGATTTTATAGCTGAGATTTGTGTTTAAAGGATTGTGTATTGTTATATTTTATTATATCATATGAGATTTCATTTTTATTATTAAAGTTTTAATTCTGAGGTATTTTTATTATATGTTTGCATGAGTTTTATTTTCAAGGCTTGCTACGGGTTCCGGTTTCGTATGAATTCCTGTTCCCTAGCGTCGATCATGACTCCCCTGTTTGGGTCGTGACACAAATCCTCCCATTCTCTACCTCTCCAATGGTAATATATATATATATATACATATATAAATGTAGGTAAAGAGAGGCTAGTGACACAATGTAAAATAAAAAAATATCTTAAGGTTAAGGTGTTGGCTGCATTGTGGAATAATAATTTTATCAAATTTGTTGTTGTAAAACTTCAAACTAGTTTGCCCTGGAAATAAATGAAGAAGAAGATAGAATGTTTAACAACAAGAAAACCCTAGTGTTTAAAAGTAGCAAATCAATCTTCTTAAAAAATCCTAGCCCCCGCTTCAAAAAAAAAAAAAAAAATTCTAGCCTCCTTTTCTCTCTTTCTTTTTTAGCTACTCATTTTCCTTAAGAGGGATAGGTGATTTTTGGCTATTCTTGGACTGAAATCACCCATTTACACCTCTTTTTATCAATTTTTTAAGTGAATGGTTATTCCACATAAAACTGAGTTTTATTTTATTTTTTAGTGATTTCGACGTCTTGTTGCAGCGTTTGATTTTTCGTCATCTTGTTACGATATTTTGTTTTTCCTTGTCTTGTTACGATTTTTTATTTGTGTATGGGTGATTCAGACAGGCAAAACATTATCGATCAAACAGAGACAACAAATCAGATTTTGGTCGTCAATATGTTACAGAACTGGAGTAATAGGTATTCTAATCACCATAGTATCATCAAATTTGTAGGCTTTAAGCCGATTTATTATGCTATTAACCTGAGTGCTATTTTATCCTCTATGATTTTTAACGAATTTGTATTTATATTTCTATCGATGTATTGCTAATTTGAATGAATGAAATTATTTTTCTTTAAAAAAAAAAAGGTAGCAAATCAAAAGAACAAGAACACACGGTGAAATCCACATTTCCTTTTTTAGAAACAACACATAGGTATATTTTTTTATCTGTTTGTATATATTGTTAGCAAAATAGAAACTAAAAAATATACTATTTAATTTATTTGCCTTATATATATTTTAAAAAAGTTTAAAAAAAAGTAAATTTATTGGATATAATATATTCCATAAAAATTTATTTATTTTTTTTATTTCAGAGGAGAACAAATTTTTTTTTTTAACAAGTACATAGTATATGGGGGGCTAAACCATGAAAGTGCGCTGGCAAGAAGGGTACAAATAAAATAACATTTATTTTCCTATAAAAATCTATCTATGTCCCACTAAATCTACTAATGCATACCTATACTATATAAAATGTGTATTAAGGTCATCTCCAATGCATATCTATAATGGTGCAAAAAGTCATTGTTTACATTCCAATGCATACCTATTTCAAGTCCTATTATTGTGTAAGTGAACATGGCAAACGTTTTTTTACGTTTGCCATGTTCACTTCAACGCAATTTTACTTTTTTTTTTAATTTTAAATTATATTATTAACTTTTAATATATTCAATTTAGTCCAATTTTTCATTGTATAGACATAATTTTTTAACAATTTAGTCCAAAATATTTATTTTATTTAAAATATTTTTCTTAATATATATATATAACAAATAAATATTTTTTATTCTAAAAAATTATACATTAAATTTAAATAATTTTACATTACAAAAAACA
>CATIWK010090036.1:0-17160 GCA_949634005.1 Mallotus japonicus
GTGTAACAGTTCAGCGCCTAGCCGGAGACAGTGCTGGTGAATGAATGTGGACAGAGATAACAGAGCATTTGAGGGTTTAGATGGTTCCATATAACAGAGGAGAGTGTGAAAGTGAAGCGGAAGGGTTTAGCTTTGAAGAAACACGGAAAACGCCGATGAAGCTATTTTTGAAAGATAAAAAAAAAAAGATAGTTTAAAAATGAAAACGTAAAAATCAATTGTGAAAAAATAAATAAGACGTGACCATAAAAGAAATTAGGTTGGACAAACTGACTGTTTTTTGAAATTTCTTCTAAAATTTATGGAATGAATTAAAAATAAAATAATATTGTGTTAAAAATAGAATAAAAAAAACAATGATCAATTGATTCAAAGTTCTTTAAATTTTTAAAATAATTTTAAAATGAAGACTTTTTAGTTTTTCAAAACAATTGAAAAGCTGCACCTTAGAGGCAAAATTTATGAAATAGAAATAAAATAAAATATACAAATTAGAAAAAATAGAAAAAAGTAGAATTGTCATAATGCAAAATTTACTTATTAAATGGTAAAAAATTAAAAATATAAAGTACTTAATTTTAAAATTTTCAAAATTAAAATAAATATAATTTAAAATATAAGAGATAAAAATATAAAAAATAATACTCATTAATATGTTGTAAAATGAAATTATATAGAACTGAAATTTTAAAAATTAGAACAAATATAATTAGAAATATGAAAAGTTATAAAATATAAAAAATTTAATGGCCATTGATATTTTATGAAATAAAAATAAAATAAAATACAAAAATTAGAAAAAATGGTTAGGAGCAAAATGACTACATGGCAAAATTTTTCTTAGGTGCAATTTTCCTTTGCAATCTTACTTTTTTACAAGTTTAATTTTTATATTTTCTTAATTGTTGATGTCCAAAGTTTAAATAATTGCACATCTTTGTTATCAACATGAATTTCACCATAACCAATCATAGAAAATTTTCACAATTGAAATCGACCATGCTGACTATCTATAAAATGCCTTCTATAACTATGGTCTAATTTATACCGTCAAACCTATCTCTTCCATTGCCTAATTCATATTTCAAAATTGTTTTTATTTTCATGAAAAATAAAAGTGATCTAACATCAATTATAGCTAATTTAATAATTTCATGACTATTTTTTTTAATAGGCTAAAAAAATTAGTTCATATATATAGAGGTATAAAAAGATACAAAAACTCAATAAAATAAAATTATAACTTAAAATAAAATTTATATACATAAAAAAATTATTAATAATAAACTAATATAAAACAAATAAAAATAATAAGAGAGAGTTAACTATGTAATAAGAGTAACATAATAATAATAATAATAATAATAATAATAAAAACCTTTAAAAGAACTTACCATCTTCATAGCTCTTTTTTTTTCAGGTTAAGAGAGTAAAATAAGAATAATCACACTTTAAAGTCACTTCATTTTGTGAGAATGGACAATGTGAGTATTTATAAAAATATAAGAAAGAATACAAAATGTCAAAATATATGAAATAGAATACACAAGGTCAAAAAATAAAAAATATAACTTAAAAGAAGAATAAAAGTTAAAATTAAAATAATTAATGATTTAAAATATGAAAGATTACATACAATATAAATGCATTAAAATTTTTTAACATGCCACATGTTATTTTAAATTAGAATAATTCAAAATTCAAATAGATAGAAATATGAAAAATTTTTATTTTTTATAAAGAAAAAAATTATAACTTTTACCTTTTCATAACATTCAATTCAATTTTATTAAAAGAATAAAATAAAATATACAAATTTAAAAAATTGTAGTTTATATAGTGAAAGTTATCTTACGTTTTATGTAGATATAAAATAAAAAAACAATTATATAAAGAAACAAAAAGTTTATAATTTTTATTGTTTCATAAAATTTAATTTAATTTTCTAACTAAAAGTCTTTCTTGATAATGTAATAAAAATTATGTAAATGATTGGTAAACGTAGAACATAGTTAATTGTAAAAATTTAGAATTTTTACAATTAATATCAATATAATTGGAAATAGAAGAAGATAAAAATATTAGAAAAATAATACTCATTAATATGTTAAAAAGTGAAAAATGAAAAATAAATAAATTATAAAAATTAAATAAATATAGTTAGAAATATGAAAAGTCAAAAAAATATAAAACATTAATGCTCATTAATATGTTGCAAAGTAAAAAATAAAAAATAAAAAATAAGAAAAATAAAACTAAATATAAAAATTAAAGAAAAAATGGTTAGGAGTAAAAGTGTCACATGACAAAATTTGTCCTAAGTGGCAAAATAGATATTCTTCACTTTTATAAATATTTTATATAGATAGATAAAGAGCAAAATTTACAAAACTTTTTTTTTGGCCAGGGAGGTGAGGTGATCAGATCCTCAACCTCTAAACAGACCCGATCCCGTAACTGGATCTAATCAGCCCTAAACGGGTAGCTTAACATTTAAGTCCCTAGAATTTTTTTTGGGGGGGTTGAACCCCTAACCTCCCAACCACACCTTTGTGGCCAAGGCTCAAAGGCGCAAAATTTACGAAACTGGATATAGTCTAATGCATAAGTCTTCATGTGTGCAACTTTGAGTACATGAACATCTACTTAGTCCAAAGAAACAATTCATTGTTGCACAAAAATCAACTTCCTTCTTTGTATATTTCAGAAATTTTTATGGAATTTTTTCAAAAATAACCAAAATAAAGATAAACTTTTTAAAAATACTGTTGACTTTTTTCTTTTAAAAATAACTTTTTTACAAAATATTTTTCAATAATACGGTGCGGAGACTAAGCCTAGAAATGGAGAAAAAAAGACACCTAAAAACTTTACACATATGTCTCCTGCAAATGCATTTTGGCTTGGCTTATTCTTTTCACTTCATCTTCCTCACCTTCCTCTCCACTACACCTTTTTCCTTTCCCAGTCACTATGCATTGTTTTGTAGGTCTCTCTAATTTGTTGCTTTTCAAGCTTGAATCTACAAGAAAATTATTAATATTTAATAATTTAATATTTAACTATGGCTGTATTTTTTCATATAACTTAGTTTATATATATATAATGAAAACTATTTTGTTTTGCCAAATTATTATTTTTCTATATTGAATTTCTTTACTTGTTTTGTTTGATTTGTTATGTATTTTATCGGTTGATTTGTAATCTTTTAGGTTGTTTTTAATTTATTATTGTTTTCTTTATTTGTGTGTGTGCTTGTTTTAGGGTTGTTTTCAAGTTTTTTTTTATTGTTTTGTGGTTCTTTTTGTTTTTTAGTTGATTTAAGGTTTCTTTAAAGTTGTTTTGTAGTTGATTTAGAGTTGTTTTTGAATTTTAATTTTTAATTTTGGTTTTAGGATTATTTTTCGACTTGTATTATGTGTTTGTTTTTTATTTTTATGATTTTTCTTTAAACTGTTATGAAATTGTCCTTTAATATTATTTAAGAGATAAATTAAAAAAATTCAATGATATAATTAAAATTTAACAACCAAAACAAGAAAAACAACTAAAACAACCACGAAAAAAACTAAATAAAATAACCACAAAAATAACCAAAACAACTGAAATAACCTAAAACAACCAAACAACTAAATAAAATTATCACAAAAACAACCAAAACAATCAAAACAACTAAAAAAAGCAAAACAAATAACCATGAAAACAACTGAAAACAATAAAAACAACCAAAACAATTGAAACAACTAAAACAATCAAAATAGCAAAAAAAAAAAAATCACAACAGTCTCATCAAATCAATAAAAATCTATAAATTGACAAAAATCTATCAATACTTAAACTACCAGAAACAAAAATTCTCAAATAAAATGAGAAAAAATAAAATTTAAGAATCACCTAAGTGCCAATAAAAAAAATGACACCTACTCATCAAATTAAAAAGAAACTATGAATTGATAAAAATCTAAAAACACACTCATGGCAATAGAGAGACAAATAAAAAATAATATCTGAAAAAGAAGAAGAAGAGCCAAAAAGATGAGCCATCTATTCAATCATCTAAGGTTCTTAGCGTTTGTGAAAAAAATAATCGATGGGATTACACTTTCCAAGTGTAAGCATTAGTAAGTAGATGGTTGGCTCTTGTCAGTGTTTGCACATGAAGTGTGGTGCCTTGCTGTGTGAGTTGTAAATTTTTAAAAAATAAAATCGCAAAACCATAAAAATGAAAAAAATATATAAACATGAAAAGCAAAAACATAAACGTGAAAAAAAAAAATAACTCACAGTAAATTTGCAAATATTTAAGTCAAACATGGTGTTGGGTGTAATTTTTTATCTATTTTTTATTTTTTTTAAGTACATATTAGCCCAAAACGCCCAAACTTTATACTGAATCAAAACTACAACTAGTAACCCTTATATTCACAAATCAATATGGGTGTCAATCCAATTCAGGCTGCCAACATGAACAAATGCATTAAAACGTTGTGGCAAACCATGATAAACAAGCTCCTTAAACGTCCCGGATTTTGGGTCATAACAAACTAGAGCTTTGCACTTGTATTCAAACAATATCTCACCATTGTCAAGAAGCCATAGAACTCGAGCTTGTGACAATTTCAAAGGAAACTCAGTAACATGCATACATTGATGTCCATATGGATCCAGCTCTCTCGGCATCTGACCTTCTCCTATGCTGAATTCCTTGATCCAGGATCCCTGAACTCCATATTCTTTCATGACCCAGATGTAGATACTTTCGTATCCTTGAACAACTGCTGAAAGCAAACCTCTTAGATTCACTAGATGAGAACAAAAAATGGCAAATCTCTTCTCACTAGGATCCGGAAGTTGTCGAAATTGTTCATCTTCCAAATCGAAGGAAATAAGGATACAACGTGCCTGATATCCACGCCTGAAACTCAACCAATGAATCCTGCCATTAACCAACACTTGTGATGGTTTTCCTTCAATTTGGTAACATATTTCTCCATTGCTTCTCCAATTGCAGCTGGTGCTGTTGCCGACTGTTAAAACTTGAACCTCTGATTTCGGTAAAGAGAATCTTCGGACAAGGGTATCTCTAGAATCGTCTCCATTCTTATAATACACAATCCTGACAACCTTATACATCTTTTCAACTGAACTGAAACCGTACCCGAATGCGACTCGCTGTTGGGTAGGAAACTGTTGTGGCTTCGGTAGCTCTATGAACTCCTTAGTAAAAGGATTATATATACAACCTTCATCATGGTAAAGTGAATGCCATAGGCACAGTAAACCATTACACGATCCAACTACAATGAAATCAGGAAGCCTAGCCACACGACTTTTAGTGACCATCTCGAGGTTTGGGTAATCAGTACAAGAGAAGTGAAGAGAGTAGAGATGGTTTTGGATAGGCAAGTCACAGTGCAAGATAAGGCATGGGTTGTTCTTTGATATGCGCGAGAAATGCATGCTAGCAAGAAGCTTGTCTTGAGCTAAGCTGCGCCAAGAACGGCAGACGCATCTTGCTCGTAGCAGAGATGATACTGGTAGTCTTGATAGGACTTCTAGAGCAATCTCTCGTGGAAGGCTATCGATGGTGCTTGTTCTCTGTGGATCTTTTTGAATCTTTGCTTGCCTTTGCCTCACATGGCGAGTTTTCTCCATAATTATGGTGGAAAAAGATAAGCTGGAAACGAGAAAAAGGCTAGAGATAACTAGGCGTGATGCTCATTCTTGATTATTGGACTATGATTACATTTCATTAATCTATCGAAATCAATTCTATTGTATTAAAATATTACAAATCAATTCGAATAAATTAAAATAATACAATCGGTTCCTACAAATAATTCAAATGACACAAGATGTAAATATCTATATATAGAGAATAAGATTTAAAGTCTTATCGCCCCCTCCGCTCCGCTCTCTATGTTTAGAAATTAAATAATTTTAACTTTATCAATTGACAAAAAAAATATATATATAATAAATAGCGAAAAATATTTCTGTTAAATTTTTTAAAATAATATAGAGGTACATTTGGATATACAATTCAAATGTTATAATTTTTACATAATTAATAATATTTCTATTATGTAGTTTATATATTTAAGTTATTTAATTTTTTTTGTTAATTAAAAAATTTATTTATTTTTTAAATTATTTGGTTTTTGTTAATGCAAAATTTTAAAAATAATACAGTTAATTGACAAAGTTGAGGTTTGTGATTGTGCTTCCTACATAGGGAAAATAAAATTTTATTAGAAAGCACCCAACCATCTGCGTAGTCCAAAAAAAAAAAAAAAAAAAAAAAGTCACAATTGGCAAGATAAGTTTATGAAATGCAATTCCGTGTCAATTCAGTCATATGTCGGATGCCAATGCCATAAGCGTAATGATGCAACAACAATGCAAAATACAATATTAAATTAATTTGCTAAGAAATTAACGCCTATATCTGTCTCTTATGGTGGCTAAAAAACCAATGTTAACGCGTACGCAAATTTTTTTTTTTTTTTTATTGTTATTGGACTTTTTTTATAAAATAAATTTTAAATTTTAAATTAAATATTTTTATATGATTAGTAGGTATTTGAAATTACATTAATCTTAGTAATAATGAAATATAAAAATATTTAATTTTTAGTTAATTTTTTACTTTTTATTTTAAATTGGGTTTAGTTGGCTATTACAAAAGATTTATGGAGGATTTCTTAAAGATTGTTGCACCTTTAACAAGATTAACCCATAAGAATGCTAAATTTGTATGGGCATATAAAAGTGAGATGCATTTTCATATACTTAAGGATTGGTTAACCTCAGTTCAAGTGTTCACATTACCTTTGAGTAATGAGAGGTATATAGTGTTTACTTTATTATGCTTTTCGAGTGGGATTGAGGTGTGTATTGATGCAAAATGAAAGAGTGGCTGCTTATACTTCATGCGAGTTAAAGAAGCACAAGTAGAATTACTTGCATTACTTGTATGGTATAATATGTGAGATTTATACAGATCATAAGAGCTTGAAGTATAATTTCCAGGAGAGAGATTTGAATTTGAGGTAGAGAAGATGGATGAAACTTCTAAAGGACTATAATTGTTCTATTTTATATCATCTGGGTAAAAGCTAATGTGGCTGCTGATGCTTTGAGCTAGAAGTCAGCAAGAAGCCTTGTTTATATTAGCTCAGAGAGAAGACCAATCATTAGAGAACTGCATGAGTTGGTTGATCAAGGGTTATTATGGAGGGTGCACAAATAATGCTTGTTGGCTCAATTTAGAGTACTATCAACATACTTAGATAAAGTTAAAGCATCTCAAAGAAGAGACACATGGTTGCAGAGAATGATGTCAAAGGTTCAACGGGTCAATCCAAAGATTTTGTTATTAATAGTGATGGTGTACTGCATTTGGGAACTAGATTGTGCGTGCCAGATGTTGGTGATCTGAGAAAGGAGATTTGGAAGAAGCCCACTTTTGTACGTACAATGTTCATCCAAGTTCTACCAAGATGTATCATAATTTGAAAGATATGTATTGGTGGAATGAGATGAAATAAGACATTGCAAAATTTGTATTAAAGTGTCTCACTTGTCAATAAGTGAAAATGAAACATCAAAGACTGTCCAAATTGCTTCAACGGCTTCCCATCCCAGAGTGGAAGCCGGATATGATTGCTTTGAATTTTTTGATTGGATTGCCTTATACTGTTGGAGGTTATGACGCTATTAGAATAATGGTTGATAGACTATCCAAGTCAGTTTTCAATAAAGAAGATTTATACTATAGACAAGTTGGCTAGGTTGCACATCAGCTGAATTGTGTGTTCTCATGGTGTACCTAAGAGCTGAATATTAGATAGAGAAGCCACTTTCACTTATGTCTTTTATTAAGAGTTACATAAAACATTGAACATGAGATTTGACTTTAGCACATCTTTTCATCCTTAAAGAGATGAAAAGTCATAAAGAACAATTCAAACACTGGAAGATATGTTTAGAATGTGTGTAACGGACTTTGGTGATCAATATGATTTGCACTTGCCTTTAATTGAATTCACATATAACAATAACTATCATGCTAGAAATGGCTCTATATGAAGTATTGTATGGTAGGAAATATAGATCTTCTTTATGTTAGGAAGTTGGTGAAAGGTTAATAATAAGCCTA
Source organism: Mallotus japonicus (assembly GCA_949634005.1). NCBI lineage: Eukaryota > Viridiplantae > Streptophyta > Magnoliopsida > Malpighiales > Euphorbiaceae > Mallotus > Mallotus japonicus. Next base: position 8,162 of record CATIWK010090036.1, read on the forward strand.
AAATTAGTGTAAATTACTTCTGAGAAGGTTCGTCTCATTCAAAAGAAATTAAGGACAACTTTCAACCTACAGAAAAGTTATGTTCATCCTAAAAGGAAGGAGGTGCATTTTTCTATTGGAGATATGGTATTTTTGAAGGTGTCACTGATGAAGGGGATAATGAGATTTGGTAAAAATGGCAAGCTAGCTCCAAGGTATATTGGACCTTTTTAGATATGCTCTAAAGTTGGCAATGTAGCTTATAGATTGTTGTTTCCAACTGAGTTGTCATGTATTCATCCAATATTTCATGTGTCCATGTTGTGAACAGGGGTGGAACCACCATGGTCCCCCCTCAATTTTTTTTTAAAAAAAATTACTTTGAAATTTTTATATAAATTTAATGTTTTCCCCCCAAATTTATGTATATTTTTACTTTAACCCCTCTATTTCTACTGAAATTTTATCCTTATTATATTGTAGTTTAATTGTGCGCCCCCCCCCCCCCCCCCCCACACACACACACACACACACACACTTCCAATTCTAGTTTCGCCCTTGGTTGTGAAAATACATCTTTGATTCTTCTCACAATCTTCGACCTCAGGTTGTGGAGCTTAGCTAGGATTTAACATATGTGGAGTATCCAGAAGCTATTGTGGATCGTCAAATTCATTAGCTTCACATTAAGGAGATTCCTATGGTAAAGGTGATGTGGAGCAATCACATAGTAGAAGATTGCACTTGAAAAATATGGATGGATATGCACAATCGGTAATTTTATCTATTTGCACTTTGATGTGAGATTTCAAATTTCAAGAACAGTTTTTTCTTAAGGGGGAAGAATGTAATAACTTAAAAAAAGACCGTTAATGAAGAAGAAGACAAAATAAAGATAAAGACAAAATGATGTTGATTTAAGAAAAAGAGGGTGGTGCTGCAAAGAAGAAGTCGGGCATAGTTGGCAAATATCTATTTTAGTCTCTGAATTATCTTTTCTTCTATTCACTAGTCAAATGACATCTGATCACCATTAAATTTTAACCAAAGTTTCTCCTCAATGTCCTCATCTTGCTAGTAGTCTTCATTTTGTTGGAAATTTATGTGTGTAATTTTTCACATATTTTTTAGTTGAATTTTAATGAATTTTGAATAATTAATTAGTTATATCTGGGTAGAAATTAGGTTTAATTAGGAAATATTTTAGTTTAGAGTTTTTATTAGGATTTTATTATTTTTTATTTAATTTTAGTCAAATTAGGAGTTTTTATTTAATATTAATTAGTGTTTCCCTTTTTATAGGAAGCTTAAAAAGGAATTCTAAAAAGTCAAGAATTTGTACAATATGGCCGTGGCATGGGCGTACTTGTGCCCGTGCCATACACTGGAAGAAGAGACAAGCAAGCATACCTTTAGACACGGCCATGTTGGCGGCCATGTCTGCCATTAGATCTCGTAGAATATGGGACATAGAGGGTTAACACGGTCATGTTTCAAACCGTGCATCTTTTTGTCTAAATTGAAGAAGTTATGAAAACGCAAAATGGCTATAGTGCGTCCATGTTACCGGCCGTGCAAGGATCTGGAAACTGACTCGATGTGAAACACGACTATGTGCCAAGCTGTGTCAGAAAGTAGCATTTGAACACATGGAGAGACATAACCATGTTGATCAAGAGAAGTTTTCCTATTTGAAAAAGACTTGGGAATTCAAGGGCAATGAGGTTTTCTATCGGGCTTTTCTTATGAAAGGGAATATAAAGGAGCTATTTAATTCATTTCGGAACACTTTTTAAAGACAAAAACAAAGTAATCAACAGAGATCGAAGAAGAATTCGTACACGATTCAAGAGCTTCAACTACTATTTCCTCTTCATCTTTAATTCTTTTAATTATGTTTGTGTTTATCACCATAACTATGTGTGGCTAAACTCTTTTTAGCATTTGGGTTTATATAGCTAGATTACTACTTGTTTGGATTTTTATTTCCGTTCAATGAATTAGTATTCAGTCAATTTTGCAAGTTGTTCTTAATTGTTCTTGTGTTCAATTTTAGGCTTGATTGAGTACATGTTTATGGATAAATTAGAGACAACAAAAATTACATGATTTATCAGCTCATAGACTGGTGAAACTTAGGAACCTCGATCACAAAAGTAGATGAATACTTCAGGGAATAATAAAATGCTAAAGAACTTAATGAGCGTTAGTTAATTAACGTGACCATGAAGATAGGCTGTGATTAATTTTGGTATGCTTGAATGATCTCGAAAGAGACTTAAAGTGATTTGAGTGCTTTACCCTTGACTATACTAATGAATTAAACTGTGAATAAATCATATAATTCAAGTAGTAGCTAGCGAAGCAATTTCAGACTCTAATTTCTAATCATTGAATTTTAAAGTAGTATTATAAATTTTGAATTTCAGTATTTTCTAGTTGGTTTATCATTTCGTTATTATTGTTTAAATATCGTTAGCTTATGGAAATATAATTAAGGCTAGTACTTGGTATAAATCTCCTCATGGGAATGATACTCATACTCATCTTTTCTACTTCTCATGAACCGTGCACTTGCAAAAAATTGCTAACAGAAATGGTGTAGAATTTCACCGATTTGGCTCTGAAGGTTTTGTCATCCTTGTCATTGTTGGACTGCCTCCCTCTTGTCGGTCAGCTACAACCACCATTATCATTTTGTCCTTAATCTTCTCAGGAGTCTATAGACACCAACCACGTGTTTGATTTATGTATTTCGATTTTTGTTTGAATTTATTTGGTAAATTTTCTTTTTTAATTTTTAATCTCTTCATCAAGTGATTGTTTGCTGTGTTTGAAGGTATATTGGGATCGACATTTTATTAGGAGTGTGTTGGTAAGTTTGGTTTTGTTGGATGCTATAATTCCTGTGAGAATTCTGGTGGATCCCACTCATAGACATGGTGCAACAGTGACTGATTTGTAAAATTTAAATTTTATTTTTAATAAAAGTATAATTTGTGGTGGTCAATTTTCATAACTAGAGTAAAGTTAATTCCTTATGGATTGTGAGAAAAAAAAAATTATGGATTGACTTTGGTGAATATTTCTATTTCTGTTTAAATTAATTTTGCTCATTAAAATTATTCCTATCAGTCTCAAAATGCTTATTTAGGGCATTCATAGGTCTATTTTAGTAGTTCTTTAATTTTGGCAATTTCCTAGAATTTTAGGAATTATTAGGAATTTATTTTCTACATATTTCATAAATAAATATTTCTTGTTGTAGAGAATCTTGGAGTGGAAGCTACCGAGTTGAGGCACACAAGGACACATTGGTTAGCATGCTCTGAGATTTACATGAAAAAGCATATAATGTTTCAATAACAAATATTTTATTAGTATGTCAATGATATTATTGATAATATGAGTAGTGTTAGAATGAACAATTTATACACAATACATGATTTACCAAAAAGAATGTGGATTAATTATGTTGTTATCATAATAATTCCTGAGAAAATGTTTTATTTTATTTTATTTAGTTAGATTTGGAGGAATTGCTATAATCTACTACCTCGTAGGTGTCATCAGGACTTTGTGTGTACCAGTGTGAATCTATGAGTTTAGCCATGGATATGATTGTGGGCCTGTCACAATCATAAATAACATTAAATAAATGTAGCAAATGTTGCAAAACTTCAAATTATAACAAGATTTTTTTTATTAAATGTCAGTTTAATTAGAAAGATATTGTAATTGAAAAAATTTATAGTAACATTTATTTAAAATGTCTTTCAAATATGATTTTATTCATTTAAAATGACATTTGAAAATTATGTCACTTATAAAATGTTATTGTAAGCAGGTTTTGTTGTAGTGTGGATGCATATATGATAATGTATTGGATTGTGAGTTCTAGTGGAGTGATGCTCTCTGGGCAAATTTTTGGTTACTTACTAGTTGGACCTTGAAAGAGCTTGCTCTATGAGTCATTAGAGCAAGAGACCGATTGTGGCTGGATTGTAGTTGAGCTTGGCCTATAGGATTGACAGTTAATTGAATTTGAAAAAGCCGAAAGGCTAATAGAATTTGAAGTTTGGGATTTTGCCGCTGTTTTTCCATCAAAATACTTTTAATTTATATTACACATATGTTTTAAGATAAAATCAATTGTTTATTTAATATATATATATATACACACACTTCGTGATATAAAAAATAAAGAACTAGTACCATATTCTACTATAATTTATTCATAAAATAAAAAAAATTTATGTTGTTGTAAGTTTATTGTCATACAAGTACGAATTTCGGTCAAAAACTGTATAGCGTGTAATTTTATAAAAAAATTAAACGCAACTATAGGTTTTAATAATATTTTTCAATTTGTTTGTTAAGATTTTTTATATTTTAATTTTGAAAAGAAAAATTGCAAAAAATAGTATTTAATTCTAGAGTGAATCACATTTTTCTGTCCGTAACTTTTGACAAAATTCTCTCTTTGGTAAAGAATAAAATGAATAAATTATTAGTGTAAAATTATTTCAAAATTTATTATTTTGTATAAAATAATAAAATATAAATAAATAAATAATATATCACTAAGTTTTATAAGCAATAAAAATTAACTTTAACATATAATTAAAACATTCCAAAAAAATTAAAAAATTTCATAAAGATAAGAATACAGAATATAAACCAAATAATGGAAAAAATAAAAAATTATTTTTCAATGAAGAGATTTTTTTTTTATTTTTTTTATGGAGCTTTACCTTACCCACACTTAAGCTAACAAACACACAGGGAGAGCATCAGTCGGATCAGTTTGGTCTGGTTTGAAGAAATTGATAAACCGATAGGTTATGTAGGAAAGAAATAGATGAGTCAAAGCGAATCGATGTATAAGCCTAAACCAAATAGGTCGGAAGGCCGATAAATTCGGTTAAGATCGGTTCTGTTCATTAGATTGGGCTCGGTTGGGTTGCGCCTATTTACATAATTATCAAAAAAATTCATATCTGCATTTTCACTAAATAATTATGGCCAAAGCCCACATTACATATTGTTTTGAATTCAAAAAAGGCCTTTTGCTATCTATCAATTGACATTTTAATCATGATATCTAAGTATTTAGACTACAAAAAATTAGGACTTAGAATCTAGTATCTAGTCCTAAACACTACATATTACAAAAAAAATATGAATTGGCCTACACAAAAATTTTAATTACAGCCCGCATATACAAAAAAAATAGCAGACAGTGCTTGGCTCAGGAGCTTACCACCAAAACCAAGTAGCAAAAGTATAAGTAGCAAAATCAAAATATTGCAGCATACACCAAAAAACCAAACTGCAGCAACACAATATTTACCTGCACAAGTAATTAACAAAAGAGACATTTTCTGATAATAACCAAAGAATAAACCATAATGTAATTAAAAAAAACCTAAGTATAACAACAAAATGGCTCAGGATGCTTTTGTTTTCAAATTCTGTTAGAATACAACCAAATTTCTAGCAACAACAACATATAGTTTAAACTAAACTATACTGTAAATAGCCATCTAAAGAAATAAAGCAAGTATTCTAATAACAATTCAAAAATGTCATAAGGTGTAAGCATTATCATTGCCAAAAACAAACATAAAAACCTTTTTCAAATTTCTCTAATTCATAAACATTTTCCTCAACTGACATTGGTTGATTATGCAATCTAAGCCAGTCCTGTGTGCATATGAGAGCCTTAACTATTTTTGGAGTTAATGAACTCCTGAAAGCATTAAGTACTCACCCACTAGTGCTGAAGGCAGACTCAAATGCAACAGTGGAAACAGACACTACTAAAATATCCCTGGCCATATGAGAGAGTATTAAAACCTCTTTGAATTAAGCTTCCACCACCGGAGGATATCAAAACTGCATTCATCTTCCACCCTTGCCTCACCTAAATAAATATCAAGATCTGTTTTTTTGCTACCACCCTTTCCAGAATCATGCTTGTGCTTCTTAAATCTTGCTTTAGTCAATGACATTGTTTTGCCATGAGCTTAACTTTCAGGCCGAAGATCAGGTTGGCTTGACTGAATTGCACATGAATCAGAAGTAGAAGAAGATCCATACCAGCTCACATAAGCATCAAATAGAGCAAACATATCAGACTTTAAGTTGGTAAACAATCTGCTTCCCAATTCTTCACCATACATTTGAGTGATTGAGAACTCAATAAACTCAATCTTATATCGAGGGTCCAAAATAAGCAATAAAAATAACAAAGTTTAATTTTTCACGATCCCCCAATATTTGTCAAATTTATGTTTTATGTTCATGCCCATATGCTTAACAGAAATCTTAGATGAAGACCACATCTCATTCAATAGACAACTCAAGTCAAAAATTTCAGAGAAGAAATAATTAACAGTGACATACTGAGAACCAAAAATTCTCACAGTAATATCATAAAAATTTCCAACATCTTAATAGGTTGAGAGACATGCTGTCAGTTTAGAAAGTCAGGAATATCCTCACCCAAGTCTGATCTAAATGAGCTTTCAGTATCCTCATATTTTTCAAAAGTTTTTTCATAAAAACAAGTTGTCTTCAACATTATGTAGCTGGAATTCCACCTTGTTGGCATATCAAGAGTCAAAGAATTTTGCATTCAATGCCAATCAAATCATATAGTTCCCTAAATTTCCTCAACCTAGCAGGAGAATTTCTCATGTATCTCACTGCCTCTCTTACTTTCCTAACACTAACAACACTTGACTCTTTCAATCCATCATTAACAATCAAATTCAAGATATGTGTTATGCATCTTATATGTAAAAAATTCAACCTAACAAGAGATGCACCCCAATTGAGTAATTTCTTTTTCAAATACCCAATAACTATGTTATGATGATGCATTATCCACAGTAATTGAATACCCCAGTCTAGCAAATAATTTTCTAAAGCCTTTGCTATATATTAACCCTTATGAGATGTTACAGGCATAAAAGAAATGATTTTTTTTATGCAAAACAACAAAATGAGTTGTCACACATATGTAGTTGATTCTTTGGATTAGTGTCTAACATCAACAGTAATGCTGATTCTTTAACATTGTGACTTAATAAAAAATATTTAGCTTCACCGTCTCAGATGCATACATCTCATAACAGTCTCGGGACATAGTCCACCTAAAGGGTATCTTAAATCTAGGACAGACAACATGTATAAAATTTTTGAAACCAGATCCTTCAACACATCTAAATGGAAGTTTATCAACAATAACCATCTATGCAAGTGCAGTTCTGATTGAATCATTGTCAAATTTCCATGTGCCTACGATACCAGATTATTGGTATCTTGTGCTTCCAGCAAATTACTAGTAGGTTTTAGTGTTAAAAGTGACTGCCTAGTATTGTTATTTTGTGGTATTTTCATACAATGCAAGACATGATTTTTTAAGGAAGAAATGCCATGCTTTTTTAAATGGAAATTATAAATAGTAGCACAGTAAAGGCATTTACTCTTAACCACTACACCATGCTTATCCTTTTGTCTCTAAAAAAACTACCAGACAACATATTTAGGTTTGGTGTTTTTTTTAGCAACATGGGGCTGTATTTGCTGGACAGATACTATAGGAGTTGCTTCCATCTAATTGGGCTCAGTAGCATTACTATCAGGGACACCAGTGGCATTATCACTGCCACTGGTAGTTTCCATTTATTTCATTTACAAAAGGAAACATAACCAAATACAAAGAATTAGTTCAACAAACAAAATGCATCTCATAAAATTATACAAAAACTATACAAGAAACTCATCAGATTAAGGCAATATACCTTTAAATATGTAAATGCCTATATGTATGTCAACTGTCCAATAGATAGAACTGAGTAGGCTTTACTCTGCTCCCACCCTTTTCTTTTATTAAGTTATAACTTAATAGCTTGAAGTTTTAACTTTATGCTTCCTCCCTTTTCAGTTATAACTTAAAGCTTTAAGCTTCAACCATTTATAATCTAGAAACACTACAGACACAATCACATGAAACATAACACACACAAGTCTTATTTAATCAAATTATTATAAAAAAACTCTTTTCTTATAATAGGTCAAAGAAACCACAGTCTGTATAAAACATGTTTTCAATGAAACATACACAGACTCACAAAAACAGACCCAGAAACACAAAAACAATCACATACATATATCCAGGAAACCAAAGTCCAGATCAGACTTTGATTTTTCCCAGATCTATACAACAAACAACAGAAGAAGTAAATATCAAGTTCATTTACATGCATGCATGTTATTTTTTTAAAAAAATTCAGATCGAATAACAAATCGAATAAAAAATGAAACACATAAAAAAAATATACCTATATTTTGCGTGTACAAATAACAAATTGAAGAAAAAAATGAAACAAATACTAAAAATTAACCAGATAAAACTTTTTAAAGATCAGATTTATAAAAAATTTTTATTTTGCATGTACATATAATAAAAAAATTTTCAACCAGATCTATAAAGAAAATCCATTTTCCATGCAAATCAGAAGAAAAAAAAGTAAAACCCATATGAATCGTTGATAATAAACCATTTATTTAACCCCAACCCTTCAAAAATAACTAAAAAAATGATATTCATAAACTAAATAACCATAGAACACAGAAATTACCAACACAAACAGATATGAAATGAATGATCTAATGTGTTTGTATTTGAGGTAATGAAAAGAGATTGAAAGTAATCAAAACGATTACTTAGAGAGACCAGAGAGACAAGTGAAGTGAGTGATTAAGTGTTAGGGTTAGTGTCACGACCCGAACCTAAAGGTCCGTGACCGGCACTAGGGAATGAGAATACATAAAGTACCCGAAACCCATGGTAAACCTTAAAAATTTTGTGCGAAATGAAAACGATAAATATTAGAGAATGCTTAAAATAAAATGCTTGAATAAAATAAATAACACAATTATCATTAAAATCCAAATTTCAGTAATCATCAATGTATTAATCATCTTAATACAAACTCATAACATAATCA